>CAUZXS010001668.1:0-276468 GCA_963585895.1 Sepioteuthis lessoniana | reverse complement strand
GTATTAATTAACAAGAAGAAAGTGAAGAGATTGAGAACTAAGAAAGCTGTGGAACATGAAGATGACGGGGATACCATTTGGATCTGACGCCCTTGAAACGGTCTCCGTGGGCTTAGAAAGAAGGGAAAACTGAAATTTGAAGAAGAACCACAGTCCACACACACAACAGTGATGTTGCCATCGGCTAGAATACTTAAAAGAGTCTTCGTGATCTAAGGACTTTTACTGTCAATTAGATTATCGCTAATTTATTGTTTGTCCACAGCTTTATGGTCGCAAGTATTCTTATCTAATACTAATAACTTGAATGTGGTTTTTTGGTTCAAAGAATTCCAAACGATTATATGATTTCAAGTAACTGCAAAGATAATCTTTTGTAAACAATTATAGATTCAAATAATTATTCGTAAGAGAAATAATTACATACAATTAAATGATTCAATTATTCCAACCGAATAAGAATAGTTTACAAACAGATCTATAGATGAGATACTAACAGCTACGACCACTCCTAGTCCGAGTGGACCTGGGAGTAATGGCAATGAAAAGATACTCTACACTCTTCAGAGCTTTAGTAATTTTTTATTATAAATAGTTCGCACATAATTATATTGTTTAAAATATTTCTAAAACTATTTTCAATCACACACACTTGGGCTGGAATAGCGTTCAGAACTCATCCCTCTCCATGTCTATAATACTTCGAATTCAGAATTTTTTCCTTCGGCAAGACTATTGTCATATCAAAGTTAAGAGTTGAGTTTGTCTTACAATTTACCCATAGTTTCAGGAAGAATAGTTGGATTCATGCCTTTCCCAAAGGCGAATTAGCACTATGTGAAATGCACAGAGGTTCATCCAGGATTTGAACTCCGGTAGACAAGTTTACTTTTCTGTGACGATAACCGCAACGCCACGAGTGCCTCTATAGAGTCATACCCAGAAGAAAAATACGTTGTGAAGTAAAGTACTACAATATATATATATATATATATATATATATATATATATATATATATTATACATACATCAGTATAATCCAATCAGCGTCTGAAGACAGTGGGTGTGGATTATTCACGTATAAAATATATGATGAATTAATATGGAGTACTTGATGTATGGCAATTGTTATATATTTTCTATCAAGGTTTATATAACAAAACTCACATACAGAGCATATACAATGCAATTAGAAGGAAACTCAAAACTAGTTAAATTATCATTATAAATTTATTTCGGTGAAGAATATCATTATACTCTCCGTCTCATCAGATGACTATACAGGTTTAACTTGAGGTTGAAAAACATGTATAGTCGTCTGAGGAGACGGAGAATATAATGATATTCTTCACCGAAATAAATTTATAATGACAATTTAACAGGTTTGAATTCCCTTCTAATTGCACTATATATATATTGACTTTGTATATATATTGAATTTGGTATAGTTGCTTATATATATATATATATACATATCTTCAGATGTATATATATATATATATGCATATACGTACGCATATATATATGTATATGCATATACATATGAATACATATATATACATATATACAAACATATATATATGCATATACACCTATACATATATACATACATATATACACATATAGATATATACATTCCCATATATATGCATATATATATACATGCATATATATACATACATATTCATGAATACCTATATATATATATATATATATATACATTTGTATCCATACATATATATCCATACATATATATTTCTAATCTAATGCAGAGGTCGTCGAAATCCCTGTGCATGATTACATATTTAATCTTGGGGCGGTTCAGAAAAAATCCACTTGGAATCGAATTTCATAATCAGGCTAAACAGAAAAAATTCTAAATCGTCCTTGGTAATGAACTAGTTATAAATCGAAGGATAGGTAGCAAGAGAAAGACAATATCTACATTTCAACAGGTTTTATCATCAGATATCTATCAACACCATCAACCGATTGACGATAGGATGTTTAGAATAAGACAGGGATAAAGTTATTAAGCTTAAAGTGACACAATAATCGTTTAATCATTCAACGCGACACATAACAATATTTAAGCAAATATATCAAAATTGACAAAAAAAAAAAAAATGATAATCCTAGGAGATAATTATATAACGATATCGGGAGCCATCTTTGATTAAATCCAATTGGTCACATCTTTTATCTGAAAGTGATTTTTTATTTCTGTTTTTACAGCTCTTGTCGCTGGAATTTATTTTAATGATTCTTGCTCTTTTGAGAGTTGATAGACAGGTTTTCTTCTTGTGTCTTTAAAACAAATAAGTTTCTGATTCAAAGCTCAAACCAGTTAGTTGCAAGCCGGTGCCAGTGAAATCAAAAGAGTCTGGCTGTTGGTTTCTTATCCGCCGGGGTTCTTAGGGAGGTATAATAATTTGTCATTCGTCGTTCTATTCATTGTTAATTCCTGTCACTACGAGAAATAACATCAAATCTCTTATCGACAGCAAGAAGTAATAACATAGACGCAATGATCCACATCAAGAAATAACAACATAGAATAACTTATTGAAACCATAAAGAAATAACCAGATTATAGAAAGTGATTTCTTCCTTGTTATATATGGGACTCACACCTGTTCGACAAGAGATATGTAAAAGAAACAAAACGAGAAACCCCTTCCCAACTTTGAAAAGAGTAAACATTCTTTCTGTCAGTCTCCTCTAGTGAAAACAATGATTAGACAGAAAGAACAATATATATATTGTTCTTTCCATATATATATATATATATATATAGAGAGAGAGATAGATAGATATTAGATATATATATTTAATTGATGGAATTTAGACTGGGACTCTGGATTTCATGGATTTTTTTATAAAACAACAATCATCAAGCAGTTAAGAAAATGAAACGGCCTGATGATTGTTGTTTTGCAAAAAACTCCATGAAACCCAGGGGTCGCAGTCTAAATTCCATGAATTAAATATATATATCTAATATATATTTATTTATTATTATTATATAATAGCTCTATCCTAGATTTTGAGCACTCTCCATATCATATTGCACTTGGTTCGACACAAACCCACAAAGGGATTTAGTGACAACGAACACTGTTATAATATATATATATATATATATATATATATATATATATGTGTGTGTGTGTGTGTGTGTGTGTGTGTGTGTGTGTGTGTGTGTGTGTGTGTGTGCAGATGAGAATAAACAATCGCTTAAAAAGTGTTTGATAAAATTGCTCAAATGCTCCCCAGCAGAGCAGTATAAAAATTAAAACCACTTCAGATCTCGCCGTCTTAATATTGTTTCATTTGCCTTCCATAGAATAGTAGACGCAATCGTTAGATGAAACTTTATTTAATAATTATTGATTAAAATTTTATCTGAAGATTGTTTCTTCTGTTGTATAGAAGACATATAAAACTGTTATCAAGTATTACATTTTACCTGAGAAGATATAAAACAACTGTAGGTTAGATTTATTCAAATACTATGATCAAAAATTCAATCTTCTTCATTTTTAATGACTGCAGCCCAAAAGGAAGGCAAATTCCACATTTAAAGAAATCTGGGTTGAAATGTTCAAAAAGTCATCGAAACAATTTACCATTGGTTTGGAAAGATTTTATGTAATTTATCTTATATCAAATCTATTTTTATACATACAAACAGTTCTATTTCAAACAATTCAGTTTAGCATAATGTACACACTTTGAATGCCAAAAACAGTTCTCTTTCAAGCTATTCAGATTAGCATGTGTACAGTTTTTTGTTTGCACACAGTTAAATGTCAAAACAGTTCTATTTCAAACAATTCAGTTATGCATAAGTAAACTCTTTAGTTCTATTTAACCCTCTGATAGGACCCTATCGAGTGCTACCATTCCGGTTTAGAGTGAACCGAGGAGCGATGGCAATGACGAGGTATTCCACGTTACCCAAAACTCCAGAATTACTGAAGCCTCAATATAAGATTGTTAAGTGTCATATCCAGGATAACTCTTCGACAGAGATGCAGTCGGTTTATTCTGCAGCAAAAGTGGTCAAAACAAATGAAAATCTGTCGGTTCTAAATTCGGTGAGTATGGAGGAGGTGAAATAATCTCAGAACCGAAAGATCTGTCTTTTCTTGGGCTTGTTGGGTTGCAATCATTGAAAATGAAGAGGATTATAGAGTTATTTGCGATGTAAGCTCAGATATAGGATAGTTCTAGGTGAATAAGACGTCTATCTCAATTTTTTCACAGGGATGGATGGCAGGTATGACTAAGGTGTCTAAGGACTAATCAAATACTTATCGACCTTTGATTTAGGTCAAACAACAGTAAGTATCTTATAAGTGCCCTAAATTATATGCGTCGAGAATAAAACATATCAAGATTCGTAAGACTTGGTGAACAGTTTTCCTTTGAAACTCCCGAATTAGTGATACTAGTATTGGAAATCCCGAATTACTGATACTAATATTGGAACTCTTGGATTAGTAATGCTAGTATTGGAACTCCTGGGTTGATAATACTAATATTGAAACTCCCGAATTAATGATACGAGAAAGTAGAGCTGTTCGTAAAACAATTATGTCTTGTTTGTCGTTGGATTAGTGGCGTACATTCATGCAGCATCAAGTCGTTTATGCACTTGCTGTTCGTGAAAATATTTGAACATTTTCAGTCAAAATTAAATACTAGAAGCCTCACCTGTTTGCTCGGCAAATGTCGAGGCTTAGGGTTTCCCCCGATGATATCAGTTAATGAGATGTTGTGCGACCAGCATGAACGAAAAAACAAAAACCCAAATGGAAGCCGCGACTATGGCGTCTTTTTTAATAAACAGCAATTTTAAAACATACACAGCGTGAATGGATTAGTTCAAAGTTGGATGAAAGCTCAAGTCGAATGTGACATTTAAAACAAAGCCACTCAATTTGGATCTTTATAAAAACCAGTTCGATATTTGATTAGGGTGTGCAAAATTGAAATCTGAATAGAACCAAAGTAAAGCAGCGAGACTTTAAAACTAGGATATTTTTCTCTTTTCTCCTCTCAATTTCTTTATTTTTCATCTCTTCCTTTCCATAACGTTTTGAGAGAAAGCCACACACACACACACGCACACACACATGTGTATTTTAGATTTCATCGTGCTTTGCTGACCAGTATTTGAGCACTTTCTTAATTTTTTGAATAACCTTTTTAAATCATTTGTTTGTTCACATACACATTCACAATCATTATATATATATATATATATATATATATATATATATATATATATATATATATAGTTAGGATAGTGTAGACATAGAGTAAATGAAGCTTATTGAATTGTTAATTTATAGCCAATGTAATGATTAGACCAAACCAATATACTTATTTATCAATATTGAACTATTAATAAATTTATCAAACTGCATTATCAATATATATATATATATATATATATACATATGTGTGTGTGTGTGTGTGTGTGTGTGTGTGTGTGTGTGTGTGTGTGTGTGTGTGTGTGTGTGTGTATAAATTATTGGTACATGTGAATTTAAAGAGGCAAATACTAAGAGACATTGCAAGTTTAAGAGATTACAATATGATGAATTTGTTGAAATCGCAAGGGCCTTTTCATCTGAGATTTATCAAGCAACAGTTTTTAAAAGTCGTTTCAAAACAATGTAAATACGATTAAATAAAAGTGGGGGTGAAAATGAGAATGATAGCAAGACTAAGGAGGAGGAGAAAAAAAATTAAAACCACCCTAAATCAAGCAAGAGATATCTCCTAATAAATTAATGGAGTGCCGGGGTTTTTGCTTGCATAGAGAAGGCCTATCAAGTGAGATATACATGGTTTCCAGGACAACAAAATGTTGTTTTGTCCTGACTCTATGCAAGACACCAAAAAACTCATCGTTGTAATTAACCGCACAACTATTTAAAGCATTCAAATGCTCACATATGGCTGAATCGAGCAATTTTGAATGTCCGGATGTTGTGCGGTTACGAATATCTCTTAGAACATGCTGTTTGACTCTAACCTCAAGACGTTGGGAAGTGCGCCCTATATATGTGGCATTAGAGCAACATTGAAATTTATAAATGAAATTGTTTTGTTTGTAGATAGGGAGCACATCCTTATGAATAGAGCGAAATGCAGCTCAAGTTGTAAAGATGGTTCGAACCCTAGCCGCATTATAACAGGGTGTAACAGAGGAAGAAAACTTATCGGCAATCAGCTGACTAGGAGATCCAATCCCAGAAAGTCTGACATAAACAGGACATATAGGAGGGCCAAATGGCCTGATGTTATTCCTAAACTTATTAACAGTTTTGTTAATGATGTCAACAATGACTTCCTCAGGATACCCGTTACCCAAAAATAAATTTTTATCTGTTCAAATTCACTTTTAATATTGTAATCCGAACAAATCTTAAGTGTCCTGAATGTGAGACACAATATCAGGTTAACCTTCCTAGACTTAGGAGCAAACGCATCTCAACTCAAATACAAGCCAGTGAACGTAGGCTTTCTATATATACTAGTTACGAAAGCAAACGAACGGAGTTCAACAAATACATCCAAGAATGGTAACTTATTATACTTCTCTTCATCCATAGTGAAGGTTAAAGAAGGACTTATATCATTCAAACATTGGAAAAATGAGAAAGCTTCATTATGAGAACTAAAACAAGCGAAAGTATCGTCCACGATAAATATAAGGCTTGGGAAAACTATCAAAGAATAGTTTTTCATAAAACCCAACAAAAATATTAGCAAGAATAGGGCCTAAGAGAGAACCCATCGAAATGCCGTCTACCTGACGATACCTGGTGTCATTAAAACTAAAGGAAACTGATTTGGTAGCCAATTCCATTAATTCCACAAAAACACTTTCAGGAAAAGAAGGGACAAATGTTAACGGACTGCGATATAAAAAGTCCGCACAAATAGAAATTAATTCATCTAGAGGAACATTAGTGAACAATGAAGTAATATCAAAGGCCACCATGAATTGAGAGTCAATTCACGGAGGGATTTTGAATAAAATGCTAAAACAGGATAGAGTCATTGAATTATCCATTTTGCCAATGAATATTAAACGGAATGGCATATGGACAAAATGGACAAAATTGGTCACAAAGGAATATCAGATTTATGAATTTTGAGTCATCCATACATTCTCTGTCTTTGCGAACCAATTGGACAAATTAACTCATAGACTTCTCTAGGGAAATCTTCTCTTGCGATCATTCTCATTTTCACCCCCCACCCTTTATTTAATCGTATTTACATTGTTTTTAAACGACTTCTGAAGACTGTCGCTTGACAAAGCTCAGATGAAAGGGCCCTTGCGATTTCAATAAATTCTCTCTCTCTCTCTCTCTATATATATATATATATATAATTTCAAGCTTTTTAGTATATAATAGCCAATATTTGATTTTTTTTTTCGCAAATATCTTTCGTTATTGTTCTCTTTACTTCTCGAAACCAGCTGTACTCAGCTTAAAAATTAACCTTAAGTCACATCCTGTCTGAAGCGGAGGAAGTTGATAATTTTCATATCTTCTGTAAGATAAATTAAATTCCTTTTTATATTCCTCGTTTTATGCGTACCACTCTCCCATAAAGCACATTGTTCTTCTTTTGCCTGATGATCGTTAAAGCCTGAAACTATCAGTTGCAATATACAGTTTTAATTTTTGTGCCGTAGGGCTTATATATATGTATATATATATTAATAAGTTTTTAGTTTATCTTATAGCTTTTAATATACCGGTAGGATTTCAATGGGTACAGATGCTAAACTGATCGTTGACATGTGTCAGGGAGTGATGATCGAACTTAGAGCGTACGGATACAACACTCTAATCTTAAGCAGAAGTAAAAGTAAAGTTGGCAACCTTAGTCGAGGGTGACCCGATGGCTCCTTTTTCAATAGCTACTACATTGAGGTGTAGGGGAGGGCGCTACTCATTTCCCTGGATTGCTCCACTTTACCCTTGATACGTACCTTATATTGCTGAGTGTTAAGCAAGGAGGCATCAAGTACTATTTTTTTAGTCTTTGGTATGATTCGACCTGGGATTGAACCGAGGTCTCCCGAATCATTGGTGAACACTCTCCTCATTGGACCAATAGCCCTGTTTATAAGTTAAGTTGGCGACCTTAGTCAAGGTTTACCCGAAAGCTGCCTTTTCAATAGCGACTACACCAAGGTGTAGGAGAGGGTGCTACTCCATTCCCTGGATTGCTCCACTTTACCCTTGATACGTACCTTTTTGCCGAGTGTTAAGCAAGGAGGCATCAAGTACCATTTTTTAGTCTTTGGTATGACTCGACCTGGGATTGAACCGATGCCTTCTGGACCATTAGGTGAACACGCTACACATTAGGCCACTGGTCAATAAATAATTAACTGTTACAGAAATTATGAGAATTCTGTCTGTATGATACAATATATAAAACCCCCATTTCCAATAGCGTGTTTATCGGTCAGCAATTCTTACGGATATAGGTTTAACGAGATTAGTTTTATGAATTCATGAGAACTCTCCTTTGCTACGAGGTAAAAAAGAATAGTAGCTGTGTTTTGCCTCTCCCTCTTCGTCTGTCGGTCTGTCTGTCTCTCTCTCTCTCACGAATTAATTGTAAAATTCATTTCTTTTTACTAGAGTTGGTCGCAAACCTGATGAAAACTGCTTATTGAAATCATGCAAATATTGTATATCTTTACGGAATACTACAGACGAAAATTAATTCCACTATGAGAAAAACATTATTCAAAGGGAAAAAAAGAAAACAGTTATTATTGTCGCTAATGTTACGCCCAAGATTAAGAAAAAAGAATGAAAATCACACACGGAATTTTCTCACAGTATGATATAAAAGACGATTATACGTATATGTGTGTGTGTGTGTGTGTGAAGGAAATAGAAAAACTAAGTATACGAAATGAGATGAATTTATTACGATGGCAAAACTTTTCGATTTTACACAATCTTTTTTTCCTTTTCCTTCTTCTTTTCTAAAAAATATTCTGCCATTTAATGCTTTTATCATTTTTCAATTCGTTGTATCTCGAAGAAATTCAACATATTTTAAACATCTTCACCCGTGCGAATCACGTGATAGTTTTCAAAAAGGGACGCTGACTGAACGGTTATGAGTTTTTCTCAATATATACTTTCTCTTCTCTTGTTATTTCAACAAAAACATCAATCGTTGTCCAAGCAACAATTTTTCCCCATCATAAAGTCCTGATGAAGGTTTAATAAAACCGAAACGTTTTAATGTGGACTTTACCGTCATAATAAATTCAGCACATTTGGAATACTTTGTTTTCCTATTTTCTTCATACTGTCGGATTTATTTCCATAATTTATTTCCATATATATATATATATATATATATATCTTCCCCTATAAATAAAGCAAGCTTTATCCACAATAAGTAAAACTATAAACATAAGAGAAATTATATTTAACAGAAATGATCAGTAACGGAAAGATTCATTTTCTTTAAACCATGAATTGTGTTAAAAAATATTGCTATTTAAGCTGTATTTACCAAGACAGACCTGAACAATGAATCAAACATTAAAATATTCACCTTGACTTTCAACACATTGATTCCAGCAAGAAATCATGAGAACTGTTGGTTGAAGCACGATTGAAGCGCTTTTTTATATTTACCGTGAAACTGCACGTTGAGTCTTTTTTCAAGATTTAAATTTTTGTGGGTTATTTTCAGTTTAGGAGCAAACAAAAAATTCTGGTGAGTATGGAATGTTGCACTGGCACAAACTTGTGTTTCATCATAAATTGTTGATAAATAGTATTGTGAATTGGCAGTGGTCGCGTTTAGGCGAATATAGACGGCAGTCTAGTCGTCTAGATATCACCGCAAAGCACAAATTTTTATCTAAATTTTAAAATTTAAAAAAATTTTAAAGACTCATTTCTGACACTTTTTGATCTCATCTTATATATATATATATATATATCCAGCAGAACCTTGTACTGATGCAGACTACACTGATGATCTAGCGCTCCTGGCATATACACCTGCCCTAGCCTAATATCTTCTGCATTGTTAGGAACAGGCACCAAGAGGTATTGATCTCTTCAGGAATTCAGATGAAGCTGAGTCGATTTGCTTTAATCAATATAATGCTGTCTCCTCATTAGATGGTAATTTTCTTAAATTAGTAGACCAGTTTTAATATCTCGGTAGCAATATCTCATCTACCCAAAGCGATATCAACGTATGCATCAGTAAAGAATAGACTGATTTTGACAGGTTATTAACTATATGGAAATCTCATCTCTGATAAAAGAAAACGGAAATAGTTACAAGCTGTAGCCGTATCAATACGACGGTGTGGTTTTACCACTTGGATTCTACCGAAGCAAATGGAGAAAGAGAATGGTGGAAACTGCACAAAGATACTGCGTGCTGTTTTAAACAAATGGTCTTGATAATACGATCGTATTGATCAATCCCCACCAACGAGTGTCCTGATATGACACTAAATAATCTGATGTTGAGGTTCTAGTAATGCTGGAGCTTTGGGGAATGCGAAGTACCCCTTTATTGCCATTGCTCCCAGATCCACTCTGACCCGGCGAGTTAGCACCTGATAAGGGTCCTATCTATGGGTTAAATAAAACTAACGGCATACTTATGCTAAACTGAATTGTTAGACTAAACTGAATAGCTTGAAATAGAAATGTTTTTGACAATTAAACTGTAATTACATTTAAACTGCGTGCTTATGCTAAACTGAATTATTTGAAATATAGCTGTTTTTTGACATTGGAACTTTATTTACACTAAACTGAATTGTTTAACATAGAACTGTTTTGACATTTAACTGTATGAAAACAAAATCTGTACTTATACTAAACTGAATAAGCTGAATTAGAACTGCTTGACTAAACGGAATTGTTTGAAATAGAACTGATTATTCACATAAAAATGGATTTGGCGTTAAATAACCTGCAAAGGTTGATATGCCATAAAACCCAACCAACAAACCAACCAACCGTATTGATCAAAAAGAAAGCAAAGAGCGGTGATGATGTCGATTCGGATATGCCATTGAGAAACTATAGATACTCCCTTTAAGTAAAAACGTAAATATTTCTCAACATAAGATAGAAAAGAAAAAGAAACCTTTCGAAGATCTTCAAGTAATTCATTGTCCTATGTATGAAACTATATTACATCCAGTTCCAGGGGAGGATAGAGTCATCCCATTACTGTTATTACTTCTGGATTCCAGAATAGCTGTACCTGTTAAAGTCCCATCTATCAGTTTATTAGATCTGCTTAAAAATATTAATATTGATACACTTTAACTGTGTAAATTATTTACATTTGAAAGGAATACTTGAAAACGTATAACTGTATGAAAATCATCATCATCATCTTGTCAGGCCATCACCACGGATATCCCAAACCCTCTCTCGCCACCCCTTCCTATCGTTTATCACTTGTCGACAGGTCCTCAGGGCTACACCCCGTATCCTCACAGAGCTGCTGTATGTAGGTTCGAGCTGGTCGCCCTGCTTTTGCTCGGCCATAGGAGTACATCACTTATGAATTCGTCCCTACTTCTCCAGCAGTGTCCTGCATGTCTGTTTCGTCTAACTGGGATAGTTTTCGTGATGGGTGGTAGGTAGTCGTACAACTGCTGTTTTGTTGGGTGCTGTCCACAGGACTTATTCAATATTGCTTGTCCATCTTAATACACTATAAATACGATTGAATACCCCATTTTTTGTGGAGTGTTGCCTCCAGGACTTGTTCAATATTGCTCGCAGCATTCTTGTGTAGTTGCCGTCAAGCTTTTTCTCCAGCCGTTTAGTTAGCGTCCATGTAGTGCATCCATATAGCAGTATCGACACGATCGCTGCTTAGAATAAACTGCGTTTCAATTTTTTTAAATTGTTTATAAATTATTTATATAAAAAATGTTTACTTGAAGCGATCATTGTTTACAAATAATTATTATCGTCATTTTTTAAAACGATAAAATCTTCTTGCAAAAAAAAAAGACAGACTTCGACATTAGATCATCCAACAAAAGTTAACATGCCGTAAAAAAACAGCATCAATGATTTATTTACCTAAATCAGCTATCGGGGATTATAAATAGATTATCTCGGATTTTAATTTTTTTTTTCTTTATAGTTTCTTCTTCAATAACTTTTTAAAAAACACCTCCTCTAAAATTCACTTTAAACAAAGAGAAGTCAGCCGTTAATGAATAAAGGTTTGGTTTGTTGGGTTTTATGGCATATCAACTTTTGTAGGTTATTTAACGCCAAATCCATTTTTATGTAAATAATCTGTTCTATTTAAAACAATTCAGTCCATCATAAGTACATAGTTTAATTGTCACAAACATTTCAATTTCAAACTATTCAAGCAGTTATATGTAACAATTCAGTTAAGTGTAAATACAGTTTTAATGTCGAAAAACAGTTCCATTTCAAATAATTCAGTTAAGAATAGGCACGCAGTTTAGATGTAAGTACGGTTTAATTGTCAAAAACATTTCTATTTCAAGCTATTCAGTTTACTCAAACAATTTAGTTTAGCATAAGTATGCTGTTAGTTCTATTTAACCCATAGATAGGACCCTATCAGGTGCTACCACTCCGGACCAGAGTAGACCTGGGAGCGATGGCAATGAAGGGGTACTCTGCATTCCCCAAAGCTCCAGCACTGCTGGAACCTCACCATCAGATTGTTTAGTGTCATATCCAGGACACTCTTTGGGAGGGGGTCTTACCACTCTGCAGAGAAGCAATCGGTGTATTCTACAGCCCCAGCCGACTGGGCAATAATGAATAAAGGGTTACGATGACATGGTAACACGATAAAATAAATAAATAGGTGGAATGGTGAAGAATGAGGGATGAGTGAAGATTTTTAAAAAATCATGGCAGGCTGACAGAATAAAGAGGAAGAGACATCGACGTCTAAGGGCCAATAAAATATTTATTGACTTTCGATCTAAAGAGCTGAATGCAAATGCAGAAATATAGAAAGAGAGAGAGAGAAAAAAAAGAACGAACGGAGAATAAGATGAGAATGAAAAAGAGGAAGAAAGAAATAGAATGAAAACGACAGAGGATTAGAATCAAATGAGAAAGAGGAAGAAAAACGAAACGAAAAGAAAAGAAAAGAAAGAGAAAAAGGGAAAGAGAAATATTCTAAGAAGAGAATGAGAATGTGGAAGAAAAAGAACAAAAAAATGTAGAATCAAATAAGAGAAAAAAAAGAGAAAGAGAAAGAAAATAAGAAAAAGAACTCAAAAACAGGAGAAGAGAATACGAAGCAAATGAGAAAGAGAAAGGAAAGGAAAGAGAAAGAAACTAAGAGGAGAATGATAAAGAGGAAGAAAAGGATAGAAAAAGTTAGATAATTAGGATCAAAATAGAAAGAAAAAAAAAGAGAAAGAAAAAGAAATAATGAATGAAGGAACTGAGAATTAGATTCAAGTTAGAAAAACAATAGATGAAAATGAAAGCTTTATGTGCCAATACTAACTTTCAATTCATATTTCTTTCACCTTAATTTCGGTTGTTTTTCATCGCAGTTTCTCTGACCGTCTTCTACTACCTACTCCATCATTTGAATCAAATTTCGGCATTAGACAACCCTTAAGGGGTTGCTATGTCGTTAAACAAATGAAACTAACCAAACCATCGTATTGAAACATTAATGCTTTTAGTGTTTAACCTATAGGCAAAGTTGTTTATATCTGTGAAGATAATCGATTAGCTTATTCAGGGGTTTGTTTTGATCTATGATAATGCAAGCATTCTATTCTCGCGCTAACTCAGTGGGGGATCTCCTTCGCTGAAAGGAAAAGCGTCTATATTTGGCAGCATCGATCAGTCAGAGTCGGATCGAAACTGAGTAGTGATTCGATTTTAGTGACAAGAGTCGGCCCTCCTGCTCTCATAAGTCCTGATTTTACAGCAAACCTTAAAAGGTATCTTTACGGGACGAAAATAACACAACGCAGATATTTTTCTTCACTGAGTTAGGCACAAGGCCAAATGTATGAAGTACCTAGTAGGAATCGAACTCGCTAACAACGGTCTGCTAGTTTAGCTCGCTAACTATTATACCATCGGAGGAGCCAACAAAGCAGGAGACATTTACAAATTAATTGATTTTAACGGCAAGTCAATCCGTTTAGGGTTATTTTATGCCAAGAAGTGAGGGAATCGCGTTCATCATACTTTTAATTTGTTTTATATTGTTGTTTCTTAAGAGTTTTTTTTTTTTTTTTTTTTTTTTTGCACACAGCTATTTGATATCCTCACTATAATTGACCTTCGGGTCATTTGATATCCTCACTATAATCGACCTTCGGGTCATTTGATCTTGTGTCAAGTCCTGTCTGGTGGGAGGTAGAGACAAATATCAGCTATTTGATATCTGGTATTTTTATCTAATACAAATAATCTACACAGTTATATGGTTTCAAGTATTCCCAACTAATACTAATAATTATAGAGTTTTGAGTAATTATTTCTATTTAATAATAATAATTTTTTGCATACAGTTATATCACTTCAAGTAAATAACAATAATAATAATAATAATAATCCAGTAAATTAGCGCAAAAAAAGTATAAGAATAAACCCAATTGGGTGGGGAAGGTGATCCACTGGGAATAGTGCAAGAAGTTTAAACTTGAACATAAGAACCAATGGTATATGCATAACCCAGAATCCACCCTGGAAAATGAGACACACAACTTTCTTTAGGATGTTGAGATACAAACGGATCACCTAATCTTAGCCAGACGACCAAACACTGTGATAGTCAACAAGAAAAAGAGAAACTGCCAAAGAGTGGACTTTGCTGTTCTGGTGGACCACAGGGTAAAAGAGAAAGAAGGCAAAAAGAGAAATATGTACATAGACCTTTCTAGAGACCTGAAAAAAACTATGGAACATGAAAGTGACTGCGATACCAATAGTAATTAATACGCTCGGTACAGTCACCGAAAGATTAATAATAGGACTGGAGGACTTGGAAATAAGAGGACGAGTGGAGACTATCCAAACTACAGCATTGAGGAGATCGACCTGAATTCTAAGAAGAGTCCTGGAGACTTAAGGAGAGTTACTGTCACCGAGACTCCAATGAAAACCCTCTAGTTAAGACTGGTGTGAAACACTCGCAAGTAAAATAATTTAAATTCGACCACACTAACAAATGATATATGCACAACCCAACACCTCTCCTAGAAAATGACACACATAAACTCCAATGGGACTTTGATATACACACAGATCACCTAATCTCGGCCAGAAGACCAGACCTTATAATAATTAACAAAAAAAAAAAAAAAGAGAATTTGCAAAATTGTCGACTTTGCTGTCCCAGCTGACCACAGAATAAAACTGAAGGAAAGTGAAAAGAAGAATAAGTACCTCGACCTTGCTAGAGAATTGAAAAAAGCTGTGGAACATGAAAGTGACGTTTGTTCCAATTGTGATTGGTGCTTTTGGCACAATAACTAAAGGATTATTTTTATCTACTACGATGATTGCTCCTAGTCCACGCGTGTTCACAATCTGATTACGGTTCACTTCTGAATGAAACACAATACCAAGATAGCGTACGAGACTATCTTGTTATAAACTTGATAATTTAAAACAGAGATCACCAAAATGGTCGATATCGTCCTGGGGCTGATTGAACAATCAAGATCGATAAATGCCCTGGGGTTCAGAAGCGGGTTGAAAACTGTCATTTAAGAAATAAAGATATACTGGTTATTCAAACTGCCTATACACTGATTAAACTTGGCGACCTTCGTCGAAGGTGACCCGAAGGTTCCCTTTTGAATAGCTACTACACCGAGGTGTAAGGGAGGGCGCAACTACATTTCCTGGATTGCTCCTCTTTACCCTTGATCCTCACCTTTTAATGCTGAGTGCTAAGCAAGGCGGCATCAAGTACCATTTTTATAGTCTTTGGTATGACTCGATCTGGGATTGAACCCCGGTCTTCCGGATCATTGGCGAACACTCTACTCATTAGGCCAAAATTTGCTTATAATTTATGCAATATATTAATTTACCCTGCTGTTTCAATGGTCTAATAACCTGGTTTGGTCATAGGGGGCGCTGCTTGAATAAATGAGAGTTGGACCCGAATATCCCAGCGGGGCCAAAGTAACCACAAAGAATAATCCTTTGTAAATAATTATGGTAGTTGGCGACCATAGTCGAGGGTAACCCGAAGGCTCCCTTTTCGATAGCTACTACACCAATGTGTAGGGGAGGGCGCTTGGTTTCAATTATTCCTACCGAATAAGAATAGTTTACAAACATATCTATAGATGAGATACTAACAGTTACGACCACTCCTAGTCAGAGTGGACCTGGGAATAATGGCAATGAAAAGATACTCTACACTCTCCAGAGATTTAAGTAATTTTTCTTGATATGAATAATTTACACATAATTATATTTTTTAGAAGAGATTTAAGTAGACCATACATTATAAGTTCTAAAAAAAGGCGTTTTTTTTTTTGTTTTTTGGTGACGTCTCATCATAGAATTTCGTGACAAAAGCAAGCAATAAAGCAGGGTAAACACACAAGGGGGGGGGGGGATAAAAACGTTTATCTGACTTTTATCTCTCTTTCTTTCTTTCTTTCTTTCTTCTCACTCTTTCCTTTCTTTTTTTCTTTCATCTTTCTTTCATTCTTACTTTTTCTTTTTTTCTTTCTTATTCGCTTATTTTCTTCTTTTCTTTCTTTTACTTTATTCTTACTATTTATTTTTAATTTTTAATTTTTTTTGTCTTTCTTCTTTACTTTTTCTTACTTTTTCTTTTTTATTTTTTCTTTCTTTTTTTTTTTTTACTTTTTCTTTCGTTTTTACTTTTTCTTTCTCACTTTTTTTTAAAATTATTTCTTTCAATTTTAAATGTTATCTTTCTTTTTTTAAACTTTTTTCTCTATTGCTCCTTTCTTTCTTTCTTTCTTTCTTTCTTTCTTTCTATGGTTTGACACGCAGTTAAAATCAATCACTCTACCAATCAATCAATCTAAAAATATTGCAGAGTATGCCCAAATCCCAATGAAAACATCGATCTTCTTTGTACCTTTTGAAAAGCTTTTGTATATTTATTCATTGGAAGCGTTCTTTTTTGTATATTTATTCATTGGAAGCGTTCTTTGTGTGATAGTTACCGTCGTAGAAAATAAATACGGCAACCCAAATTCAAAATTCTGATCCAAGCTGTTTGCATTTTCCATAGCGCTAATACTAAGAGAAAGGTTTGCATACAACTATTCTCCCTCCAGCCATAAATAAATAGCAGGATAGACTGGGCTCTCTAACTTTGGTATGACAACCAGTATAGGAAAAGAAAAATTCTGAATTCAGACCTGATTAACTCCACTTAAAATTGACCTTATGTCATACCCTGATTGTGCAGAGCGATTGGGTAAATGTATACCCGGATATCCTGGTCTGTAAGAAGAGACTGCTACTCTCTCGCCGGCTTGTGGAATTCATCTTGAAGTGCATCAGTTTTGGATTATTGTTCCCACAAAACAGCAGTCGCGCCCGAAATTAATTTGTCATGTAGACTAACACACACACACACACACACACACACTGACACACATGTACACCCTCCTTTCACATATAGCGTTTCTGCTTCATTACTTCAAGCTGCCTCACAGGAATTCGCCTCCAAGGTTAATCTGTTTTGTTTTGTTTTTTACATTTAACATTCGTGTAATCTGTCCGTGGGGCTTAGTTTGCACTGACTGCATCCTCTTCAGCAAAGTAAGGTCTCACTCCACAAAAAAGGTTATCCTAGTTGTGGCACCAAACTACACACAGTGGTGAGTCTCCAGTCCCGGTGCTCGGGGGAGTATGGAATCAGTTTCATTGCCGTTGCTATTTAACGGTTGTCGCTGTAAGAAATGAAATCGGTGACCTGCGTTCAAATCCTAGACGAGTCTGCGTTTTATTTTGCACTTATCCATTTAGGCAAGACACTTATTTATCTGTTCTCTAAGCGACTATGCGCAAATAATAGTGCATATTAGATTTATTAACCTTTAGTTCGACAGCCGGTCTAGAGGAAGGAAAAGTCAATTGGAACCAGCTTAAAATTTGACCTTGTGTCACATTCTGCTCGTGGTGGAGGGGTTGGGTAAATACATACTCCAAGGTTCACTCTGACCAGGAGTAGTTGTGCTTGTTAGGGTCTCATCTTTGGATCAGATAGATCTGTTGGAAAATTATTTGTATTAGATTGGAATACTTGATATCACCTAACTGTGTGCAAATGATTTGTATTAGGAATAGTTGCTTGAAGCTATAATTGTTTGCAAAGGATTATTATTAGTTAATTCAAAGTATGCAATTGCATGCCAATTTTTTGTATTTGATGGGAATATTCGATATAACTGTTCAAACAACTGATGATAGACAAATAAAAAGGTAATTTTCAAAAGAATGCAATGAAACATTGAATATATATCTATGATTGCGATAAAACTTTATGAAATCCAATTTCGGCATAAAATAAGCCATAAGGAGTTGATATGCCTTTAAACAAACAGACTCAAACATATAATCCTTGTAAAATAAAACTGGATATGAAACCTTAATTTTAAATGGTTACCTCGAATTCAAAGTCTAAGTGTAAACACACACACACACACACACACATACATTTATATGTGTGTGTTTATATAGACGCGAGCATATGTAAGTGTGAATATGTATATATGTGTATATAAATGTATATATATGCGTCTGGAAATATATATATGTGTGTGTGTGTGTGTGTGTGTGTGTGTGTGTGTGTGTGTGTATGCATATATTCATATAGGCATATATACACATATATGCATATATATTCATACATATTTATATACATATATGATGATTGCAGCATCTCCACAGAGTTTGAGACACATCTGTACATCAATGGATTTAAGTGATGCAAGCTTGTACCACACATATACCACTCTCTAGGCTTTAAAAACTAAGATCCAGTGATAAGCAGATGCAAGATGAATGGTAGTTATTTCTGCTGCAGGTTTTATATCGGAGTTTTCCTTCTCCTATACGAGTTACCTTCACTAAGGTTAAGGAGCCCCGTCTGCCCCATCGAGGAGAGTCTATCTCACGCCAGATTCCAACCTGGTATTTTCTCGTTCTATATATATACATACATATGTACATATACACACACATATGCGCACACGCACATATATACATACATAAATACACACACGTACCTACACATATACACGCACATATTTAAACACACACACACACACACACACACACACACACACATATATATATATATATATATACACCTATATACAAGCACACATACACACACACATACACTTATATACATAGTTAGCTAAAGCTTCAGCAATTGTTTATTTACTTTCTCAAATGTTTAAAAACTACGCCTGGCAAAAATTGTGGAATAAGCTCAATTAGACGTTGTTCACATATTTTTAGCAGTAAATAGACTAATAACAGATAAGGCATTAATCTATTTTTCTTTAAAAACTAAATTTTCTGGCTTTATAAAACATTCCGTAAACAAAGTAGATAAAATTAGTTAAATCAATGATATAATTTTTTTCCAAATCACTCGGACAGTTTCTTTGTTTCACGAAAATTGATATGCAATTGCATATCAATTTTCGTGAAATCATTTGGAGGAAAATAAAGAATTACTTGAAAATATATGGAATGATTTCTTTAAATAAATACCAGCAGAAGATCAGATGTGCAAGACAATCTAGAGTTCAAAGACGGTTCTTTCAGACCGCAACAATCGGTTTGACATACCTAAATTTTTTTTATTTAGGGTTGTATATATATGTGTAGCTCTAAACGGGACCACCTTGCCACGACAGGCAAAGCATTAAAAAATGACAAATGAATGGTAGGAATATAACAAAAAGTATTACAAAGGAAGAAAAAGTTAAGACTTGAAAAGTCCAACATGGCAACGACGAATAAAAACATTGATGAAAGAATTCGACCCACACTGTTGATGCTATAAAAAAAGCTGATATTTATCCGACTACTTACCTAGTCACAAGTAACATGAAGTCATTTTATTGTGTGTACGCGCAAATCAAAACTCACATGTGATCATTACGAAAACTGTTTGGTTTTGTCGCCATACCTCTAGAAGGGTTTCACATGCGCTGAGCAATAAACCCGGCTCTCGTTCAGGCGAAGAGGCATGTACTGCTTGTGGGGAAGTCCTCTCTCCTGGGGCTAGGCAAATAATATATCTTGCCTAAACTTATCCGCCCAAAGACAGGTAAACCCAAATCTTTTTGAAATGAAACATCCATCTGGTGTAGGGAAGATACAGAAAGAACCGACGAAGCTTGCTAGAAGTAATACAATAAGTTTTTATAGGAGAATCTCGGATAGATAAAACTTGTGAATGCAGATCATCCGATATATCTTCCATAAAAGTACCGATATTAAAAAAACTGAAAATATTCCAATGGTGGGGAAAATGTATTTAAGAATGCGAAGCAATCATTTTTAAATCGAGAACAATTTTCTGTCCAGTTAGCTTGCGCTATATAATAACGGTGACTGCATATATGCAGAGGGGTAAGACGACTCCCCTCCACCAACTAACAAGTGTCCTAGGTATAACATTAAACTGTATTTGATAATGAGGCTACAGCCCTGTAGTTTTGGGAAATGAGGAATACCCTTACATTGCAATTACTCCCAGGTCAACTCAGTACCATAGATTTAGGAAATGGGAATACCGTTTCATTGCTATTACTCCCAGGTTTACTCTGATCCAAACTGGGAGTAACTGTTAGGGCTTCATTTATGGATCAACTTGAACTATTCAGTCATTTACTTAAAATTATTCTTAGATATTTGAAACCATTCAGCTGTGTGCGAATTACTTGTATAAGGCTCCCCTGCATTTATTGCAAGGTTGTTTCCGTGATTTTCTTCCCATTACGTCATGTAATAGAGATAATTGTTAATTTAATTATCATGTTTTCTTTCACTTTTATTTATGATTAATTGACTTGTCTGAAAAGACTCTCTATTTTAAAGTGGTTCGACTACTCAACAAGGATTTTAAAAAATGTCTCTCTGTGAAAAAGTTAATTACCACCAGAAGCGAGGTTTAAGTGAATAGTAATTTTTTTTCTTTTCCAATCAAAAATCAAAACTCCACAGTTATTTGAGACCGTGCAACTGTGTGCAAATTGTTCATATTAGAAAATAAATACTTAATGAATGGAATTACTAATGTTGAATAATGATACTTCAAACCATCTGAGGGCCAACAAACGATTAATATTAAATAGCATTATCAGCGTTAGATAGCAATGCTTTATACCATATGACTGTGTGCAAACAAATTATTGATATTAAATATAATTATTAATTTATATAGGAGTACTTGAAACCATTTGACTATGCGCAAACAGATGATTAATTTTAGATAGAATTATTAGTGCTTGGTAGGAGTACTTTATATATATATATATATATATAGTATTGAATTAATTTAGAGGGCTGTTGCACTGTGAAATAATAATTATTCCCATTGCAATAACCCTCAAAAATAATTCAAAACTATAAAATAAAATAGTTTGTGCAATCCTTCAAGCAAATTACAAAAATACTTCATATATATATATATATATATATAACAGGATTTGTCATTAAATAACCTACAAGGTTTTATATGCCATAAACACAAACCAGGCACCGAAGACTCAACCGGTACACAAAATCGACTTATGCCCAAAAATGTTCAGTAGTTGCACAACCGAATTTCTGTTGTTTCTTCCCACCCAGATAAAAGAGGTCGGGTGAAAATTAAAATCAGAGGGTAAAGTTCAATGGAGAGTGGTTGAATTAAATATAAATAGACAGGGTGGATTTGAAAAAGGGGTTGGGAAAGCTGGAAGGATGTAGGTTTTTAAGACTGTGCTAAATGAACTGTTTGGCGGGGAAGGCACTTGTAGTTTTACCGATACGTCAGCTTGCCGGGCATGCTGGGATATATTCAGATGATCGGTTTTTTTGGCACCCGGACATTCGATCCGTTTGTGAAGTTTCTCATCGGAAATCATTTGCCATCAACTCAACATCCTAGAAATATCTAGAGTTAAATGCATTCTCAATTTGCAAATTCATCTTATTTACTTTGCTTATAGCAGATCTAAAGTCAGCTTCTTATGAAAGAGATTCGTTGGAATAGAAGACTGGATACAGGCGCTAATGAAGAAATAATGCTATGTTGGAGTTTTAAATATGTTTAAATTAATTTTAATTCTACATATATATGTATACATATATATATATTGTCATCCACAGACAGACTGTTTCGTTGTATCACAACTCTTCAGAGTGGCTAGAGACGTAGGACGCTTGAAGCTGGGATCGAAACCCACCCAACTTTACGTTAGACTTAGTTTCATACCGCTCAACCAACAAGCGTACCACGTCAGCTAGGGAATTATAAAGTATTAAGTAGTAGCGTCCGTTTGTTTACATTATACCTTACCGGATATATATATGTATATATATGTGTGTGTGGGCGTACGTGAGTAGGTTGAGGATAAAATGAGGTTTTCAAAATAGTCTCCCTCGTGGTTTACTCACTTCTTCCATTGGTGTTGTAGAGCTTGGATTCCACTGGAAAAAATCATCAACTGCAGATAGGACGTCATCATGTGAACAATTTAACCCACCCTCATATATCGAAAATTTTTATAAAAATATATATTGGTATCATGTTTATTCAATACCATTTGCCTTGTTATAGTTGATTATATAACCCGTCTAATCACTGATATATTTCTAGGTTATATAAAATGATTTACAACAAAAACTACTACAATCGTCCCATAATAATTGTAACGTTTACATATAAGTTTCATACACCATCTCTAACAACTATTACGGGAGGGTTGAAGTAGCAATTAAATATCCCTAAAACTAGATTGTATTTGAATTAACAACAACAACAATAATAACAATAATAATGATAATAATGCGCAACCCAGAATGAGGCGCACAAAGTTCTCTGGAATTTAGAGGTACAAACAGATTACTTAATCTCAGCAGGAGACTTGAGGAGACTTGCTGTCACTCAAACTCCAGTAAGAAACCATTAACTAGCACTGTTGTGAAGAACTCTCAAAATAATAATAATAAAAGGATAGCTAAAGGGACTAGAGGACATGGAAGTTGGCGGACGAGTGGGGACCATCCAAACGACACCATTGTTGAGAACGGCCAGAATACTAAGAAGAGTCCTGGAGACTGGAGGAGACTTGCTATCACTCAGACTCCAGTAAAAAACCATCGGCTAACGCTGATGTGAAAAGCTCTGAGTAAATAATAATAATAATAATAATAATAATAATAATAAAGTGAAAATTGATGATACTTGACACAATAGCAAGTATATGTTATGCAGAGAAAAAGATGAAATGATTAAACACATAGTAAGCAATTGCAGCAAACTTGCACGGAAGGAGTACAAGAGTAGGCACGACTGGATGGGAAAGGTGATTCACTTGGATTTGTGCAAAATATTGAATTTGGTATATGCACAAACCAGAATCTGTTTTAGAGAATGCGATGCATAAAACTCTCTGGGATTATGAGATACAAAAAGATCACCAAACTCCGACCAGAAGACCAGGGATTGGGCTAATTAGCAAAACAAAGAGAGAGAGAGAGAGAGAGAGAGAGAGAGAGAGAGAGAGAGAACATCACCAAGTGGATTTTGCCGTTCCAACAGACCACGGAGTGAAAATAAAAGAAAGTGAAAATGAGGGTGACGGTGATACCAATTCTAACTAATGCACTTGGAACGATCCCTAAATGATAGGAAAGGGAACTAAAACAACTAGAAATCGGAGGAACAATCGAAACCATTCAGACTACAACATTGTTGACATCGGTCAGAATACTGAAAAAAGTCCTGGAGACCTGAAGACACTTAATGTCACTCAGATTAATGATGATATGAAAAACTCGTAAGGCGTATAATAATAATAATAATTATAATAATGATATTCTTCTTCTTCTTCTTCTTCTTCTTCTTCTTCTTCTATGTTTTTTTTTTTTTCATCTTAACTTGATGCCAGAATAGATTTCTTAGCCTTATCCACAATTTCATTAACCGTAATTATTTGCATATAAGACGCACTAGTTTTCCAGTCCAAAATTTAGAGATACGTATTATACATAAGAACTTTATAATTAACTTTTTTTATGCTTCCCCATATTCGGAACGGGATGACCGTCAGTAAATTATGTCTCTAGTCCAAACTAACGTGTGTTACATCATTACAGAGAAATATCCAGTCGAAAATGTGTTTGGTTTGGTTTGGTTTAGTTTAATGGCATATCAACTTTGTGGGTTGTTTAATGCCAAAGTTATCCATGAAGAACAGTAGTATTACAATTCATCCCATAGCTGGTGTTGGAATAAAAGGGTTCATGCCATTCTCCAGGGTATCAGTCCTAAAGTGATCGCAATAGCGCGAATGGAATTCGAACTCGCTAACTACAATGTCGCTGTCCTATATGTTAGCCACTGCGACATAGAGTCTCCTCGGAATGTGTGTTTGTTTATAATTTTCTTGTACAACTGCCAGTTTCACAACTCACTCTCTACCAGACAGTAGTAATGCCTGATTTAAACTATTCTTTATGTTTTAAATAACCGTTTTTAATCGTCGCTCAATATTCTGACTAATATATATATACATACATAATCATTTTTAATCGACGCTCAGTATTTTCACTTATATATATATATATATATATATATTCGTTAAAAGATAAGAAAATTAGAAATTGTATTCCATAATGAATTTATTTCGCTTATTCAAGTTCATTTGGTGGATTTCAAATAGAAAAACCATCAGATGACCTGGAATAAGAAAACTTAATTTATTATAGAATACAATTTCTAATTTTCTTGTTTTTTTAACCAAAAAATATATATATTGCTCCGCGGGTATATTTTGTATGTAAATAGCCATGCATTGAGCACTCATTCTTTGGATATTCACAGTCCTCATTTACTTGAAGTATATATATATATATATATATGTGTGTGTGTGTGTGTGTGTGTGTGTGTGTGTGTGTGTGTGTGTGTGTGTCCAGGGTTCTTCGTCCATCCTAACATTTTCCTGGATTACATAAGTCTGTGCCTTGAGGCTTATATTCATGTTTTAGGATTTTCCGTGGTATATACATTTGAAAAAACCAGACTTAATAGGATTTGAAATTCGTCGAAAACAAGGAATGATTCGAAATCTTTCTCGATGAACGAACTGAATGTGGATTCTGCACAATGTCTCTAATAAGTCAAATGACACAATTTAAAACAACAAACGCTGATTCATTGTTCAAACGGCCAACATTTTCTTGTCATAAACAGGCAACTTTTTCTTGTTATACAACTTTTCCAAGTTTTTACATATTTTTACACTTTCTATACATCCATCGTTAACTAATATTACCCCTCATAGCCCTGATGATGGTTCAGCAGAACCGAAACGCTATAGTGTCGACTTTGTTTCTTAATAAATCTCTCCTTCTACTTGGATTACCTTGTTATCAATTTTTGTTTACAAACTGTCGGATTACAATCCATTATTTTCTTCTATATATATATATATATATGTGTGTGTGTGTGTGTGTGTGTGTGTGTGTGTGTGTGTGTGTAATATTTTACAAAACAACGTTTATACAATCCTACATGAAAGAGGGCTCACTTAGAAATGTTTCAATACATTTACATTGAATTGGTCAACAAAGAGACGATTGGAAAATCGCAACAAAAGACAAAAATGAAGTTCTGCTAGTGTGTACTGTTGGTGATAAAAGAATGTCGCATTGCCTGCTAAATAGCTGACTGTAAAGTTGCCATCCTTATTTACTTTACAAAGTGAGGGAGTGTAGTTTATTTAGGTCAACTACTAGGATATCTAGTGGGGCGTTTTTAGAATAGGCAACGATAAGGTGAAAAACAGGTAATATAATCAGGTCGAGTGGATATTTATTCATCTCGAGAAAAGAATGGCAAAGGAAACAACCACCCCATTTCTCTCGTGCTTTGTCCATAAAGCCAACTAATCTGGCCGAAATAGGGAAGCTGTTCGAGGGCCCAAGACACCGGACGTTTCACTATAGATACAAAAAGAAATCTGTCCGACAGTGACAAGTACACATCGAGTTGTAGATCCATAGCCTGTCTGGCGACGATACCTGGACTATTTGCCGATTTAATCCACTTACTCGCTCCACCACCACACACATACTCCAAAGAAAGTATCGCTGCTGGTAATATCCCATATAAGAGACTTACCACCTTGGAACGGAAAAACGCCGTTATGCCATCCGGTCTCTTTTGAACTCTCACTCCAACCTCACTCACTCCAATTGCGAAGGAAATCCACCTGCGTTCAAACTACGCTTTATGGTATAGATATTAGGGCGAGTCAAAAATTTGGCAATATTTTGAGAGTAAGTGCTTGTATACGGCGTGTATATCTCGTGGCTGAGGCAGTTCAAACCGTAGTAGGTAACCACTGTGATTAGTAGTATTATGGTAGTTGGTGCGCTGACAAGGTTGTGTGTGATCTGAAAGCCACACAGATGAACATGCAATGTAATTTAATTCAGGAACTTATGCTTTATGAGTTTAAACTGGGCCATAGAGTCCGTTGAAGCAACGAAAACATTTGTCACGTAAAATATGAAGTCTTTGTTGATTACAGTAGAGGTGCCCGTGGTGTAATGGATCGTAGGAAATGGATACGGCGACACGAGTTCAAATCCTGGACGAGAATGAATGCATTTCACATAGCACTAATACCCTTGGGAAAAGTATGAATCCAATTACTCTCCCTCCAGCTATAGGTAAATAGTAGGACAGACTAGGTTCGTCAGCTTTGGTGAGGCAACTAGTCTAGGAGAAGAAAAAACTCTGAATTCAAACCTGTTAAACTCCGCTTAAAAATTGACCTTGTGTCATATCCTGCCCGACCGGAGGGGTTGGTAAATAGGATTACAGTAGAGTAACGAAATGAATCAGGAAGTTTTGCTTGGTTGCGAGAAGGACGATGATCAGGCAAGGTCTGGCAAGCCAAAAAACCGTCGATTCCGAGGCCGTGATACAAACCATTGAGACAAATATTTGTTCCTTCTTTATTTAATTACATGTCAACCTTCGTGGGTTATTTAATGTCAAACCATTCTTGTAGAACAGTACTTGTACTATTTGACTTATAGCTGGGGGAACAGGGGGTTCATACTTTTCTTTTTGGTATTAGTCCAAAAGTGAACGTAATAACACTACTGGAGTTCGAATTCGCTTCCTAGGATGTTACAGTCCAGCATTTTATATATAAAGTAATATAACCAATACGCCCCTTCTTTTATTAGTGCATAATACATTTTAATGTGACTTTTGTTGTTACCTGTCGGTACTCCTTTTAATCACTCAAACGAAAATGTTCACCTTGATAGTCACTGCCCATATGGCAAAGACGGGTCAAAATTTAGCTTTTAAAGAAAAACAGATTAACGTCTTATCTGTTATTAGTTTATTTACTGCTAGTAAATAGCGAGGGTAGTTTGAAAACATTTGAGAAAAAATTAAAACAATTGCTGAAGCTTTAGCTAACTATGTATGTAAGTGTGTGTGTAGAGGGGGCTTGCATATATGTATATATATATATATATATATATATATGTGTGTGTGTGTGTGAGTGTGTGTGTGTTTAAATACGTGCGTGTATATGTGTAGGTACGTGTGTATATTCATGTATGTTTATATGTGCGTGTGCGCATATGTGTGTGTATATATGTATATATATGTATATACATATGCATGTTGTTTTTTTTTTTTTATCACAAACTGCACAATAAAAATGTAGATTAACGTCCAATATAGTCTCTGCTCTTAATTGATCTGGCGTATATCTATATCTATATATATATCCTAATACCCTGCCCGGGGGCAAAAGCTGCTTGGTAGCGCCAGGAGTGGCAGTACCGCCTCGAGCTACCGAAACTGTTATCACCCCTGGTTGGCGGCTGATGAGGACAGGGTCTCGCACGTGCTTTCACACGTTGTATGATGAATATATAGATATATATATATATACATATATATATATATATATGTGTCTGTGTGTACACACACGTGTATTTATACATATATATATATATATATATATATATATATATATATATATATTGGTTTGGGTTGGGTTTTCTAGCATATCAACCATTGTAGGTTGTTTATCGCAAATTCCATTTTTATATAAATAATCAGTTCTATTTCAAACATGAGTACACAGTTTAATTGTAAAAAAACATTTCGATTTCAAGCTATTCAATTTAGTCAAATAGTTATAATTCAAACAATTCAGTTTAGCATAAGTAAGCAATTAGTCCTATTTAACCCATAGACAGGTCCCTATCAGGAGTTACCATTCAGGGCCAGAGTGAACCTGGGAGCAATGACAATAAAGGGGTGATCCGCCTTCCCCAAAGCTCCAGCATTACTAGAATGTCACCATCAGATTGTGTAGTGTCATATCCAGGACACTCATTTAGGGAGGGGGTCTGCAGAGAAGCAGTCGGATTATTCTACAGCCCCAGCCGACTGAGCAATATATGTATATATTTGCAGACGGATATATATATATATTCACACTTATATATGCTCGCGTCTATATAAACACACACATATAAATGTATGTGTGTGTGTGTGTGTGTGTGTTTACACTTAGACTTTGAATTCGAGGTAACCATTTAAAATTAAGGTTTCATATCCAGTTTTATTTTACAAGGATTATATGTTTGAGTTTGTTTGTTTAAAGGCATATCAACTCCTTATGGCTTATTTTATGCCGAAATTGGATTTCATAAAGTTTTATCGCAATCATAAATATATATTCAATGTTCCATTGCATTTTTTTGAAAATTACCTTTTTATTTGTCTATCATCAGTTGTTTGAACAGTTATATCGAATATTCCCATCAAATACAAAAAATTGGCATGCAATTGCATACTTTGAATTAACTAATAATAATCCTTTGCAAACAATTATAGCTTCAAGCAACTATTCCTAATACAAATCATTTGCACACAGTTAGGTGATATCAAGTATTCCAATCTAATACAAATAATTTTCCAACAGATCTATCTGATCCAAAGATGAGACCCTAACAAGCACAACTACTCCTGGTCAGAGTGAACCTTGGAGTATGTATTTACCCAACCCCTCCACCACGAGCAGAATGTGACACAAGGTCAAATTTTAAGCTGGTTCCAATTGACTTTTCCTTCCTCTAGACCGGCTGTCGAACTAAAGGTTAATAAATCTAATATGCTCTATTATTTGCGCATAGTCGCTTAGAGAACAGATAAATAAGTGTCTTGCCTAAATGGATAAGTGCAAAATAAAACGCAGACTCGTCTAGGATTTGAACGCAGGTCACCGATTTCATTTCTTACAGCGACAACCGTTAAATAGCAACGGCAATGAAACTGATTCCATACTCCCCCGAGCACCGGGACTGGAGACTCACCACTGTGTGTAGTTTGGTGCCACAACTAGGATAACCTTTTTTGTGGAGTGAGACCTTACTTTGCTGAAGAGGATGCAGTCAGTGCAATCTAAGCCCCACGGACAGATTACACGAATGTTAAATGTAAAAAACAAAACAAACAGATTAACCTTGGAGGCGAATTCCTGTGAGGCAGCTTGAAGTAATGAAGCAGAAACGCTATATGTGAAAGGAGGGTGTACATGTGTGTCAGTGTGTGTGTGTGTGTGTGTTAGTCTACATGACAAATTAATTTCGGGCGCGACTGCTGTTTTGTGGGAACAATAATCCAAAACTGATGCACTTCAAGATGAATTCCACAAGCCAGCGAAAGAGCAGCAGTCTCTTCTCACAGACCAGGATATCCGGGTATACATTTACCCAATCCCTCTGCCCGACCAGGGTATGACATAAGGTCAATTTTAAGCGGAGTTTATCATATCTGAATTCAGAATTTTTCTTTTCCTAGACTGGTTGTCATACCAAAGTTAGAGAGCCCAGTCTGTCCTGCTATTTATTTATAGCTGGAGGGAGAATAGTTGTATGCCAACCTTTCTCTTAGTATTAGCGCTATGGAAAACAGCCTCGATCAGGATTTTGAATTTGGGTTGCCGTGTTTATTTTTTACGACGGTAACTATCACACAAAGAACGCTTCCAATGACATCCGGGTATTATAAATATACAAAAGCCTTTCAAAAGGTACTTAGACGATCGATGTTTTCATAGGGATTTGCGCATACTCTGCAATATTTTTAGATTGATTGATTGGTAGATTGATTGATTTTAACTGCGTGTCAAACCATAGAAAGAAAGAAAAAAAGAAAGAAAGAAAGAAAGAAGCAATAGTGAAAAGAAGTTAGAAAAAAAGAAAGATAACATTTAAAAAAGAAAGAAAGAATTAAAAAAGAAAGAAAGAAGAAAAAGTGAGAAAGAGAAAGTAAAAATTAAAAAAAAGTAAAAAAAATAGAAAGAAAGAAAAAATAAGAAATAAAAAAGTCAGAAAAAGTAAAGAAGAAAGACAAAAAAAAAAGAAATTAAAAATAAATAGAAAGAATGAAGTAAAAGAAAGAAAAGAAGAAAATAAGCGAATAAGAAAGAAAAAAAGAAAAAGTAAGAATGAAAGAAAGATGAAAGAAAGTGAGGAAAAAGTAAGAAGAAACAAAGAAAGGAAAGAGTGAGAAGAAAGAAAGAAAGAAAGAAAGAAAGATAAAAGTCAGAAAAACGTTTTTATCCGCCCCCCCCCCTTGTGTGTTTACCCTGCTTTATTGCTTTGCTTTTGTCACGAAATTCTATGATGAGACGTCACCAAAAAAAAAAAAAAAACGCCTTTTTTTAGAACTTATAATGTATGGTCTACTTAAATCTCTTCTAAAAAATATAATTATGTGTAAATTATTCATATCAAGAAAAATTACTTAAATCTCTGGAGAGTGTAGAGTATCTTTTCATTGCCATTATTCCCAGGTCCACTCTGACTAGGAGTGGTCGTAACTGTTAGTATCTCATCTATAGATATGTTTGTAAACTATTCTTATTCGGTAGGAATAATTGAAACCATTTAATTGTATGTATTTATTTCTATTAAGAATAATTTCTTGAATCTACAATTATTTACAAAGGATTATTCTTTGCAGTTACTTGAGAGAGTTTGGCCCTGCTGGGCTATTCGGGTCCAACACTCACTTATTCGAGCAGCGCCCCCTATGACAAAGCCAGGTTATCTGACCATTGAAACAGCAGGATAAACGAATATATTGGATAAATTATGAGCAGATTTTGGCCTAATGAGTAGAGTGTTCGCCAATGGTCCGGGAAACTAGATCGAGTCATACCAAATACTAAAAAATGGTACTTGGTGCCGCCTTGTTTAGCACTCAGCATTAAAAGGTGAGGATCAAGAGTAAAGAGGAGCAATCCTGGAAATGTTGTTGCGCCCTCTCCTATAACTCGGTGTAGTAGCTATTGAAAAAAAGAAACCTTTGGGTCACCCTCAACTAAGGTCACCGACTTTAGTCAGTATATAGGCAGTTTACTCGTGGTGTAATGGTTAAAGCGATGGACAGAGCTATTACATTCACTTTCGGACAAATACCCTCGGGAAATATATGAACCCCTTATCCTCCCAGCTATGTCTGAAATAGTACCCCTGTTCATCTAGAAGAATGGCTTTGGCATTAAATAACTTACAAAGGTTGATATGCCATTAAACAAAGAACTAAACCAAAGCTTTTGATGACCATATTCGTTGAATCATCCTCAAAAGGAAGTTCTCATCGACTTCACAATTTCTTGGTTGGATATACGTTCGATAAAATGAATCGTAAAGAAATATTCATGATTATCGTTTTGCGACGAAAGAGATTTGATTTTTATGTGATGTCATGCAGAAGTCAATAAATCTAATTGGAAATTCTAGTCGTGTAAGTTCAGGGACCCCGCCGTTCAATGACACATCAAATGTAGCGGGTAGGTAATCATCAGTTTCATGGCAAAACTTTTGGTTTCTCAAAGCGTCAACAGAAACGAAGCTGAAGTTCAAGATTTGTGTAAGCATTACCTTTTTCTGTATTATAAAAGAATTCTTGAAATTCTTCCAGTACCAAGAATGAACATTTACGATTAAGGTAATCAGAATATCTTTGAGAATAGATGTTTTTAAATTAAATCTTTGAAACTGATTCTTTTGTAGACAATCCATATGCTTATACCTGAATGGTACACCCAAACGATTGGTTGTTAATAGGTAAAGTCACTTACAAACAAGTGTATTACTTAAGATATGGATTTTTTAAAAATATTCAGCCCGGTGGACCAACCTGGTACAATGAACAATATTCGTGCTGTAAAACCAATTCACTGCAACTAATAGAAATATAAGAAAGCTGTTTCGATTTATTTTCTCTAAGTGACAAAGCGAGAAAAAATAAGTTTGAAACCCTGATAATTGCTTATTGTGATTTCTCGGCTGACCACAAATAAAACACGTAATGAAATTGACTTGGTCTCAAAGAATTATCGTTATAGATTAATCTATCGATTTATCAATCAACAGATATCAGTTTGTTAAAATCAAAGTTTCTCTTTTGCTATATACAGATAAGTTGTCGGCTTAAGACCGGGTTACGTTCTGATCGAATCGAGCTGGATGAAACAAGGTTATTTTTTGTACAGCTTGTTTGAATTCGATTTAACAATATCTGGGAAAGAGAAGTGGGTTCATGCCTTTTCCAAAGACATATGTAAAAAGTGAATGAAAAACTTAATTCCAATGCTAATAAATATCAGTCGACCCACACCTCGTACTGCATCCCTCGTAAAATTGTAAGACCGCCCAACCACCACCACCAGAAAAAGAGATGTTCTGGGTTTGACACTAAACGTCGTCTTCTGACATCTGAAGAACCCCTTTACTGCCATTACTCCCAAGTCTACTCTGACCCAAAAGTAGTATCTGTTAGCATCTATGGGTTATATAGATCTGCTAAAAATAATTTTTATTCCATAGGATTCTGAGTAAATATTTTTAAAAATCTTCAGAAACAACGACAGAAAATGAAAATATGAACACGATTCCATAACCTTAAACCGGTTGATGTACCGTTCAAATCAATCAATCAACAATTCACACTTTTCCGAATGCAAAGATTATCCATATCTCTACCTGCTGAGTTTCGTTTAGGCATGACTCTTCACATCTTCTAAACTCCAAGGATTTTTTTTCTGTCAAAACAACTTTGTCTTAGAATGCCTTTTTACCGATAGTTGTCGATTTACAACAACATTTACAAATTATGACCAACAATTCCCACTTTGACTGAAACGTGAGGTTGAAAACCAAGGATGTATTTATTCAACCCCTCCCTCACGGACAGAATGTGACACAAGGCCAATTTTTTAGCGGGGTAAAACTTATTAAAATCGAGTTTTTCTTCTCTCGGACTAGTTGTCATACCAAGGTTAAAGAGCCCAGACTACCCTTCTACTTACTCATATAGTTTGAGAATAGTTAGATTCATATCTTTTCCAAGAGCATTAGAGCTATATGAGTTGCAAACTTCACCTTCCAGGGTTTGAACTCTGATCGCCGTGTCCATTTTTGGTCGTATGTCCATTCGGTCGTAAGTCGGACAGCTATATATACAATTTTTTTCCTCAATAACTTTCTATTCTTCAATCTTCTTCCTTTACTTCGTCACTTTGTGTTCTTTTTTCATTTTTCTTTCCTGTGGTGTTTGGTAATAAATCACAACTAATAATGTCCGTTTTGATTGTATAAGATTCTACAAGAAATTATAAATTTCTGATATATTGGCTTTTTAAAGAATCAACTTTTTATTTTAAAAAAAATTAAAAGAAAATGACAGAAAACAGTGTACTTATTAATGCGTGATACTTAGTGTAACGGTTATCGTCAAGGGCAATGGAATCTGACTCAAGTTCAAATCCTGGACGAGACAATCAACGTTTCACTTCACACTAGTGCACTTTTGGAAAGATTTGAATCTTTCTTCCCAGCTATGATTAAATAATTGGATAGACTGGGTTCTTCAGCCTTGGTTAGGCAACCATCCAAGAAGAAAAACTGAATTCAAACAAGTTTTACTCAGCTTAAAAATTGACCTTGTGTCGGTGGCGGAGGGGTTGAGTAAATAGATCCAGTTAAAATCCGTAAGAAAAAAAAAGGTTGTTTTTTTTCCTCCCAAGGAATTATTCAAATAACGAGAGCTGAAGAATGGATCTGCCAAAACGTTGTTTTAACATGTGATGTTCTGAAAAAGACTAGGATATTAAAAGAAAATCCTATATACAAGATAATCCATTACGATATTTGTAAGCATAGCTTAGTCTGGCGCAGAGCCAACTTCGTTGATTCGCCAGTCAGGATCGAACGCACTGCACTAAGAAATGGTCTGAATGATCAACGTAGTAACCATTACTTTGAGCCATACGCACTTAGATGGGTATTAAATTTAGCTTAGTGGGCCAGAGGCTAAAAATGTATGACATCAATATTAATCAAACCACTCTGTCGATAGCCTGTGAAATTGGCTTATTATAGCAGTCCACCGCTGAGCAAGCGCTTTCATATACTTTTATACCCATCCGGCTGATTAGGGTCAAGTCACGTTGAAAAAAAAGCTTCCAACCAGATCAACGAAGTTAAGCACCGATGGACCTGTTCAGTACTTAGATGGGTGATCACCTTATAACAGCTTCCACAATAGAGAACTGGGGGCAAGTGTGTCAGACTAAGTAAAGCCTCGTAAAAACTAATAAAACAATCGTTATATCGGCGAGGCTTAGAATAATCTGAATATTTTGCTGAGGGGTAAGACCACCACCCCACAATAAACGGTGGTGGATTGTGTATGATGCTCCTGTTCTGGAGCTCTGGGGAGTATAAAGTCACTCCTTCATTGCCATTACTCCCAGATCCATTCTAATCCGTAGTAGTAATATCTGTTAGATCAAATAGATCCATCTGGAAAATATTAATATTGGACAGAAATATGTGGAAACATATAACTGCCCCCCCCCAAAAAAAATGGTACCCTTGGTTTGAGACTAAACTGCTTCTGATGATGCTGGAGGTCTCAGAAGTTTGGAGAACCCCTTCATTGCCATTACTCCCAGGTCCACTTTGACCCGGAAGGATAGTTATTGTTGGGGTCTTATCTATGGATCTGTTTAAGAATTAACTGTCTTTAATTGGACTGCGAACCAAAAAAACTTTTAAGAAATTACTACAAAAAAATATAAACGTACAATGAATACAGTTTTCTAACTTCTATGTATAAACTAAACCGAGGCAGGTTGACATTCCTTTAAAATCAATCATTCAATGTGCAAACAAATGATTACTTTTTAATAGAATTGTTAATGTTATAAAAACTTGAAACCTGAGGATTAATAATTGTAGTAATTTGAAACCATGCAAATAATTAATGTTATTTGTATTAGATAGGAATACTTGAAACCAGAGAACTGGGTGTAAATTATTTGTATTAGATAGGAATACTTGAAACTAGAAAACTGGGTGTAAATTATTTGTATTAGATTGGAATACTTAAAACAGAGAACTGTGTGCAAATTATTTGTATTAGATTGGAATACTTAAAACAGAGAACTGTGTGCAAATTATTTGTATTAGATAGGAATACTTGAAACCATATTATTGTATGCAAATTATTCGTACTAGATCGGAATACTTAAAACCATACAACTGGGTGCAAATTATTTGTATTAGATAAGAATACTTGATGCCATTTAACTGTGTGCAGAAAACTCTAAAGGAACTAAATAAACAATGTAGATATAAACGTATAATGTGCGCGATTCCCGAACATTTTAGCATAAAATAACACTAGACGGGTTGATATGCCGTTTAAATCAATCAATCATGACAATTCGTCAGCTCATTTTATATAATAAAATGATTAATGAGCTTGGCTAAATAAAAGAAATTTGTCGGTGAGTTGGATTCTCACTGAGAGCTCTACACTATTGTCCTTGTACCAAACTAAGCTAACATTTAAAAATGACTACTAACAACTCAATACACAATTCCTATCAATGTCTGATTTATAGACTTCCATTGTAAGAGTAATATAATCGCTATGGTCAGCATGATAACTGCATGCACTTACGATCAAATCACGCTGAAAGTGTTGGTTCTTACCAGACCACAAAGTTAAGCAATGATAATCCTGCTTAATATTTTGATGAGTGACCATTTAATAAGAACAGGCATTGTAAATAACCTGAACCCTGTATGCATGACTAAACAAAGCTGAGATATAGACGATTTGGTATATACAATTATTAACTAGTTCGGCACACGACCAGTAGCATAGAGCTCCTTGTGAGAATCAAATTCACTACACCACGCAAGACGCCCAATGTTCATCCTTTGGTTTAGTACTGTGAAGCTTCTGTGTAGCCAGGTATCATGGAAATAAGCAGGGGCACGTTGTCGAGAAACAGCGTTTGTCGTTTTCTTCTTGTTGTCAGGGTCAATAAAATACATCCGAGAACACCACAACGTAAACAATCCGAGAATTTTAAATACAAGGCCGACGATCCCCGACAGTCTCAAAATTGTGTGTATGTGGGGGGGGGTCATGGCAGGCGTATGTTCTACAGTTGTGAGTTGGCACCCTTTGTGCCAGTGGTAGCAATATCTCATCTACAGTTAGTGTTATCAGCCTACGCATAAATAAAGCATAGATTGCTATTGACAGGTTATTTACCATATGGAAACCTTATCTCTCTAATGAAATAAAACGGAAATTCTTACAAGTTGTTGCTGTGTTAGGACTGTGGTATGATTTTTATCATTAAGGGTTTTCGGACTATTGTCGTCATCTTTATTGTTAGTTCCACAACGTTTCGGCTGATATGTCCTCCGGCCTTCTTCAGGTATTTGTCGAACTCGGGAACCTACACGGAACTTCGAAATTCACCCTTTATTGAATCCACGGGGGTCGCCTGTTCTGATTCCGTTAGCTATAACCGGGTACAAGAGTTAAGTATTCCTGTATTGTTACTCGCCTGCAGTCAGTATTGAACCTGCAACATTCAGATGATTGTCTCCTTTGAAGCTTAGGGAACCAACGCCTGTAACCATTGCGTTATGTGTCCTGCTGGACAATATAGGAATACTTAACACTTGTACCCGTTTATGGTTAACTGAATTAGAACAGGCGACTCCCGAGGATTCAATAAAGGACGTAGTTTGAAGTTCCCTGAAGATTCCCGAGTTTGACAAACACCTGAAAAAGGCCGGAGGACTAATCGGTCGAAACGTTGTGGAAATAACAATAAAGATGAAGACAATAATCCGAAAACACTTAATGATAAAAATCATCAAGCTTCGTCTCAGAAATTTGAACAACTAAGACTGTGGTTTAGAATTTAACGAAACGCCTGAAATAAAAAGCTCGATGGTAACTACACAAGAATACTGTGTGCTATTTGGAACAAAACTTTGAAGTAGTACCCACGAAAACAGCAGTTGTACAAACCATCTCACAAACCATGCAAGTAAGACAAGCGAGATATGCTGGGCACTGTTGTAGAAGTAAGGACAAACTCATAAGCGACGTTTTCCTTTGGACTCCTACGCATGGACACATCAGTGTTGGCCGACCTGCAAAATTTTACATTCGTCAGCTCTGTGTGGACACTGGATGCCGTCTAGACGACTTACTTAGAGCGATGACCGATAAGGACGATGATGATAATGATGTGAAGCTTAATAAGTAACAACAGGGTCATTGGATGTAATTGATTGGTTCAACATTTTGAACTGTTCGAGGTAATCGTTTATGTATTCTTAATCAGCTCTCAACAAACATGTTAGTCGATAGAGGTGATTTGAATGAGTCGATTAGTCATAAACTTCCTGCTTGTTATTAACAAAAAAAATACTCCTCCTTAGTCTTTATGTAATCAATGTTCTTAAATTGATCTTGTAACGGATTAGGATAATCCGCTTACTATTTGAGCTTACTTAGCCGCTCTGGGCGGTAACCAAAGTACGCACCCAAGAACAAAATCTGCCTTCATCTTGACTGGTTACGTTTGGTTTATTTGTTTAACGGCATATCAACTCCTTATGGGTAATCTAATATCGAAATTTGATTCATTTGTAAATATTAAATAACAATCATAACAATATTCTTAACGTTCTGTTGGATTTTTTTATTAATTACACTTTTTTTTATTTGCTATAATCTTTTGTTTGTTTTGTTATACGATATCAAGTATTGCTATCTAATACAAATAATTTATATACAACAGAAATATCGTATTGTTACTAATATTAGTTTAGATACAAGTTGTAAATAACCAAATACTGAAATTTACAAGGGAGGGTCACCGTGGTGTAATGGTTAAAGTGCTGGACTGGAGCTCGAACCCCTGTCGCGTTATTACTCTCACTTTTGGACTAATATCTTCAAAAAAGTTTTTATCCCTTTATTCCACATACACCCCAGCTATCGGTTAAATAATATCGCTGCTGTTCTCCAACAAAGATAGCTTTGGTATTAATAACCCAAGAAGGTTGACATACCATTAAATAAAGAAACCTAATCAAAACTTAACAACTGTTCTTCTACAAGAATGGCTTAGGCTTTGAATAACCCACGAAGGTTGATATATCATTAAACAAAGAAACCTAACCGAATTTTCAGTTAACTGCTTCATTTTTAATTTTTATTTCACTGTTAAATTCAAGTCCCGAAATTACAAATCGGCCATCAGTCATAATTCACAGACATAAAGTGTAGACACTTTAATGGTTGAAGGAGAGAAAGACTCAAAAAAGACAGATAAGTATAGCTGATGGCCGAATTTATTATCATCATCTATCAGAGTTTTTTTTTTTTTTTCGGCCTATCTATTTATTTATTTATCTGTGAGTCTTTTCATATCTATCTATCAATCAATCAATCTATCTATCTATCTATCTCAGTATCTATCTATCTATCTATCTATCTATCTATCTATCTATCTCAGTATGTTTATATCTATCTATCTATCTTTTTCAATCTGATCATATCTATCTATCTATCTCAATCTAATCATATCTTTCTATCAATCTATCTGACCATATCTATCTATCTATCTATCTATCTATCTATCTATCTATCTATCTATCTATCTCAGTATGTTTCTATCTATCTATCTATCTATCTATCTATCTATCTATCTCAGTATGTTTATATCTATCTATCTATCTATCTATCTATCTATCTCAGTATGTTTCTATCTATCTATCTATCTATCTATCTATCTCAGTATGTTTCTATCTATCTATCTATCTATCTATCTATCTCAGTATGTTTATATCTATCTATCTATCTTTTTCAATCTGATCATATCTATCTATCTATCTCAATCTAATCATATCTTTCTATCAATCTATCTGACCATATCTATCTATCTATCTATCTATCTATCTATCTATCTATCTATCTATCTATCTCAGTATGTTTCTATCTATCTATCTATCTATCTATCTATCTCAGTATGTTTATATCTATCTATCTATCTATCTATCTATCTATCTATCTATCTCAATCTAATCATATCTTTCTTTCTATCTATCTGACCATATCTATCTATCTATCTATCTATCTATCTATCTATCTATCTATCTATCTATCTATCTATGTGCGTCTTTTTCTATATAGCAATCTATTTATTTATCTCTTAAAAGCATTCGGCAATGTTTATTGATATGTAAACTAGAAACACAGATACTAAAAATAATGTTAATGTAAACAAATATATGAGATAAAAACACTCCTTTTCCATCAATCAGTCAATTGTTGTATCTTTTTTTTTTATTTACTCACTTATCTTTGTGGACCTGTTCCCCGTTTTTAGGATCGATAATATCAAACATTCGCTAGTAATGGCCACTTTTTTTTTCTGCTCTTAACAACAATCATTTTTATCTCTGTTTATTTATCAAGAAAGCATAAGTCAAACTAGTACGTCCTTCACTTCGCTTCTCATTTATTTTCGGGGGGGGGGGGTGCGCGTAAGATAACACCTTCGTTTCTGTAAGCCTTACTCCATGGTATCACATGTCCCCTAGCCTAAAAGGGATTATGGCTGGGTTTATTGCTCGGCTCTTAAGGCTTCCTTTTTTTAGGGCGAATACCTAGGGAACTCCACTGTTTTTGTCTCAACTTCCTCCCCGGGTGACTTACTACGTGTAGGGTTAACACATCAAACTGACCCTGTACCACATCCCACTTCCGAAGTGGGGAGTAGATCCTTGTCCTTCGTTGAAGAAGGGATAGAGAAAAGAAGGAAGAGAGCAAGAGAGAAGTTACTGAGAGAAGTGAAAGAGACATAGAGGGATAAGAGAGGGGGAGTGAGAGAGAAAAGGAAAGAGGGAAGAAAGAGAAGAGAGAGAGAGAGAGAGAGAGGGAAGAGAGGGATGGAAAGAAGAAAGAGAGGAAGACAAGTGAGGGAAGGAGAAAAGAAAGAGACACGGACACAGAGAGAGAGAAGGATAAAGAAGAGACAGAGAGAGTGAGAGAGAGAGAAGAGAGAGGGAAAAAGCGAGCGAGCAAGAAAAGAGAGAGAGAGGTGGGGAGACACACACAAAGATTGAGAGACAGCGAGATATAGTAAACCAATCTGTTTAGAAATGGCTGAGACAGGATAGCAGTTATTTACTAACCTTAGCTTAGTTTGGCACAAGCCAAGAAATACGGGGCGCTCTAACCTAGAAGAAAAAGAGATGAGGGAGAAAGAAGAGACAGAGCGAAAGGAACAGAAAGCGAGTGGGACAAAGAAAAGGTTGACAGGGAAGGAGATAAAGAGAGAACGAAAAGAGATGGTCAGAAAGAGACACGAAGAGAGAGAGAGAGAGACAAAGATGGAGAGAGACGGGGGGGAGTCTGAGAGATGCAGTTGACAAAGATAGACACGAGAGTTAAGAGGATAAATAAATGATAAAGACCAAAGAGAAAGAAAAAAAGAAAAAAGAAAGAAAAAAGAAAGAAAGAAAGAAAGAAAGAACAAGACTGAAAATCGTGGCTGAGCCCTAATAAAAATGGCGACTGATGTAATCTTTTGCAGTGCTACTGACCGACTGTAAAGTATAAAGGGCGTATCCAAGGTTATTAACGTCAACGCCGACCCAAATTACTACAAATATGAAGCGAGCTAAAAAGAAATGAAAAATAGAGGAAAACGATTGTTTAATAACGTTTAATCCAAAATTCAATCTATTTTAATCTGTCGATCACTTGATCGATTAACTCATAATTAATCGAACCACAAATGTCCCTTGTGGCTGAGATTGGAACGGCTTTCTCTGTGGTCCCTATAATTAATATTAGAGCTCAACTAAAAGATTAAAGATTGGTAATGCTGAGTTTCAGAACTGCTGCAGCACAAAGAAGAGTACACACACACACACACACACACACACACACACACATATATATATATATATATATATATATATATATATATATATATATATATAGAGAGAGAGAGAGAGAGAGAGTCCAATATATATATATATATATATAGATAGATAGATAGATAGATAGATAGATAGATATAAAGAAAAATTGATTACTAGGTAATCCAAGTAGAAGGAGAGATTTATTGAGAAGCAAAATCGACACAATAGCGTTTCGGTTCTAATGAACCATCATCAGGACTATGAGGGATGATATTAGTGATGTTAAATCAACGATGAATGTTTTAAAATGCAAAATAAAGAAACATAAGGAAAACTTGTATAACAAGAAAAAGTTGGCCGTTTAATTAGTGAATCAGCGTTTGTTGTTTTAAACTACGTGACTTATTAGGAATATTGTATAGAATTTATGTTCCGTTTGTTTATCGAGAAAGATTTCGAATCAAAAGGATGAAGAAAAAGAAAGACAAAAAGAAAAAGAGAAAGCTTAGAATTATAATATATGTGGAATATATTAACTAAAGATGGAATATATTGTAGTCGGCGTCCGAATACAATGGGGTGGATAATTCGTGTATAGAAAATATGAGGGATTTCACATAAATCTATAGGAGTGCTCGATGTATGATAATTGTTATATATTCTTTATCAGGTTTATATAAGAAAACTCACATACTAAGCGTATGCAATGCAACTGGAAGAAAACTCAACCATGGTTAAATTGTCGTTATAAATTTATTTCGACAAAAAACATTATTTTTTTCAATTTTTTATTTTTGTTTTTATCTTTTTTAGATATATATACTGTTATCCATATTTGCTGTTTTCACCCTCAAATTAAGCGTGTATGTCATCTGAAGATACGAAGATTATATTCTTCACCGAAAAAAATTCATAATGACAATTTAACTATGGTTGAGTTTTCTTCCTGTTACATTATATATATATATATATATATATATATATATATATATATGTGTGTGTGTGCGTGTGTGTGTGTGTGTGTGTGTATATATATATATATATATATATATATATATATATATATATTGGACTCTCTCTCTCACTCTCTCTCTCTCTATATATATATATATATATATATATTGATGATAGGAATGTTTTTAACAAGATCAGCCCTGCCCAAATCTTTCCAGCAACTTTTATTAACCAAAGAAATAAATTTGGATTTTAACTTGGAAATATGATTGTGTTTGATCCTGGATTGCAAAGCTGATCTTGTTGAATATATATATATATATATATATATATATATATATATATAGGAATCTCCCATCGAGAACAATGGATGAAGGTTCGTACTTTCATGATGAACAAGATCCGCCTTACTGTGAACTACAGAATCACACACTGTTCGAATTCCAGTCACGTTATTTATTACATTCACTTTTGGGCTATATACCTTTGGGAAAGGTATGAACACCCATATTCCCCCTCTGCTATGGATTAAATAATACCACAACTGTTCTTCTACAAAGACAGACTTGGCATTAAATAGCCCATGACGGTTGATATGCCATTAAACGTTGAAACCAAACCAAAATAACCATTATGGCCCAAAAACAATATATTTGAGTTTCAGCCCTACACGTAATTGATCACGGTGTTCCAATTGTTCCTCAAAGATTTTCATTTTTATGAAACAATCTCTGGGCCATTCTTGTGGATTCTCTGCCAGTTTTTCCCCATGTTTCAATATCCAAATTGCATTGTTTAAGGTTGTCTTTATCTAATTTAGTAAAGCCCAAAGGACAGTGACTGTTCTTAAGTTGGCATAGAATAGGCGTCTTGAAAGCCTTGTATCCCTCATCCGTATCAGGTGGCCTACCCACCTCAAAGACAGACCGTTTTAATGACATTTCATTAAATAATGAAAAGTTTGGTTAGTGTTTGAAAATATTTAAAAAATTATCTCTCAACGTCGTTCACACACACGCACACATACACATATTTATGTTTGAACTGAAATAGACTCGCTGATCCGAGTTCAAATCATGGACACGGCTCTTTGCATTTCACAGAGATCAATTTCCCTGAGAAAAATATTAATCCAACAGCTCTCCCCATCGATGGGTAAATAGTAGGGTAGGCTGTGCTTTTTAGTTTAGGTCGGGCAACCGATGCAGAAGGAAGACTGAATTCAAACCAGACACACTACGCTTTAAAAGTGGCCTTTCATTACCTCATGCTCGCGTCGGAAGTGTTAGATAAATACACCCTCTTTGTGAGTTTCACATCAGAATTAGCTGGAGCCCTTCACTGGAGTCTAAGTGGCAGCAAATCTCTTCAGTTCTCCAGGAACCTTCTCAGTAATCTGAGCCAAAGAAATTGTCTGCATGACGAATTTGCTGATACTTGTGCCACAGTACACAATCAATAAAATATTTAGTTAATCTAACATAAGATCACAGCACATTGTGAAAATCAATTTACTATCTTACGAGTTAATCTGTGAGACAAGCATTTTCACCATCGTGCTACTATTTGAGGATATGAATGCAATTCAGTGCTATCTTTATTAAATGCATATTACAAAAATCTGTGGTATTTTCGATAGAGATCAAATGAAATCAAGTCTGCTCAATCATTCCCCTAATTATTATAATTTACTACTGGATTTGTCACAGCAGTTTTATTGGCAGTTTTTACAGGAGATCAAATTACAACATGCCTCGTTAGTTTTTCAACTTTCTCAATATTTCATTATTATACTTTTACGAATTTTCTACACCAGCAGTAACTGGTATTATTGACGGAAATCTAAGTGACAGCAAGTTTCCTCAGCTCACCAGGATTCTTCTCAGTGTTCTAGTCGATTTCAGCAGTGTTGTGGTCTAAATGGTCTCAATTATTCCTCTGATCTCCGGTTCCTTCTTTGGAATTGTTCCTAGGATTCCAACTGTGATTAGTATCTCTGCCAACTTCATGCTCTATAACTTTTTACTCTCTTGCAAGGTTTTGGTATTTATTCACTTATTATTATTATATGTATAAACCCTAAAGGTTCCTCGCGCGTGTTTGTCCACATTAAGATCTCACTTTCATTCTGTTTTGTTTTTTTTCGTGGATGAGCTGTCAATGAGTAAACCGGATTTCAAGCAGTTTGTTTCGACCTGACAGAGGCTGGTTGAGTGGGCACCCAAAAGGACTAAGAATAAAACCTGCCTCTTCCGAGTAATTCCTTTCATAGTATCTTTCAGAAAGGATCACTTCGCAGTACCCATCTTCTTTCCAAGTAACGTGTGACAAGTTATTCTGGGTTTAAATGGTACCACTAGTATAGAATGATCTCTAGCATGACATCTACAAGTAGTTTTCAAATTCAGATTTTTTTCTTTCCTCCTGACCGTTCCTTTACCAAGTCTAAAGAAGCTGGTCAGTTTTGGCCGTTGGTGGAAGGAGAAAAGATGGATGAATCCATGCTTTCCCCAGAAACATGAGCGCGAAAATAAAACGCAGCCTCGGGATTTTGAACTTAGCACGCCGAATCAGTGTTCTATATCGATAACTGTTACGCTTGGTTGATAATGCTACCATCAAAGCCTTTTCAGATATTTTGAGAGCATCTTTGATATTGTCCCGAGTATGCCAGTAATGATGGTCACTTTTACATTCAATATTGTTTTTTTTTTCTCAGTTTTCTGTTCTCTCATAAGGTATGCATATTTCACCAGCAGCTTTTCGTTTTGTTTGAATTTTCCTTTAATCTGTTGGAAGAGCGGCGTCAACTGACAAAATGTCATTCTGGATCAAATGAGACCTATTCTCTTCAAATCTCCAGCCCCTCGTGGTATGGATAATCTCAACTCTTCTTTGGACTACCTATTCTTTATTCTATGTTGGTAGTATGATTCCAAGTGCAACTGATATTATAGACACGACCGTTTGAAATAATGTCATGAGGTCAGAGTTTTGAAATGCCAAGCTGGCATGCCAAGCTCATCCATTGACAAGTGACACAATATAAATGAAAATGTTTATATTTAAAAATTCAAAATGGGATTGTTTTGCCGCATCAAGCCACTAGAGCAGCAATGTATATATATATATATATATATATATATATGCTTGTGTGTGTGTGTGTGTGTGTGTGTGTGTGTGTGTGTTATTTACTAAACTTTGCTTTGTCTAGCCTACAGGTCCCAGGTTACATAGAGTAACTGCTTTTTCAAAGTAGTCACACACCTAAATACTAAGCAAGCTTATCACTGGTTAACTTCTGTGATCTAGCGGGAACTGGTGTTTCAGACCTTATAAACATGTTATATATATATATATATATATATATATATATGCGGGGGTCGTTGAAAAGGTTCTAAACCAAACCCTGAAACAAAAGCTATAGCTGAACATTTTCGTCGTGGCAACACAACCAATTCTTATAAAACTAGAAAAAATGATTCAGATTTCTTTTTTAGTTTCTGTGCAGATGAGACCAATACCAAGGTGATAAGTGGAGTAAAAATCTAAAATCTGGTCTAGGTTAAGAACTTTTTGAACGTCCCTCGTGTATATATATATATACATATATATATTGGCGGGGGGGGGTGAAGTAAATAAGGACGATGAATATCCAAAGAAAGAAGGCTAAATGCACGGTTATTTTAATACAAAATAAACCTGCAGAGCAATATATACATATATATATATGTGAATGTATGTAATTTGGGGGGGTGTCCAAAGAGAGAAAAAAGGAAATATTTTAAAATGAATAGATCCACGGAGAGATTTACTTTTTAAATTATTTATTTTTCTCCAACATGTGTTTCTAGCTTCTTGTTGTCGTCAGGGGTAGGAAAAAAATAATATTTAAAAAATAGATTTCTTTGTGGACCTATTCATTGTGATATACGTATATATATGACCAGTAAACAGGTTTTATTCAACGAATTTATACGCTACGTGACCAGTTCATTTTCCGTCGCTTCCTTAGAGGATATTAAATCAGTTAAAAACGTTTTTCTTACAAAATCTTTTCTCCTGATAATCGAAACTAGTTGAGACTAATGAAAAAATAAATAACACAAACGAAATATTCCTCATTGTCGGACTAGTTTTGTCTATCTTATATATATATATATATATATATATATATATATATATATGTGTGTGTGTGTGTGTGTGTGTATGTGTGTGTGTGTGTGCGTTAATTAAAGGTTTTGCTTCCCAATCCTCGTAGTACATTGACTAAAAGTTTTATTCATGGAAAGAATTCGTCTTTTTCTTGTCTCATCTTTCAGTTTATCCGATCGTGATATTCATCTAGCTCTTGTCTGACGATTGTGTACTTTTACTCGTTAAATTTACAGTCATATTATTATAAGAATAATGAGTTAATATTCTGACTTCTTATAGTGCTCTGCATACCGACATTTGAGCATATTTATGACTTATTCAACGTTTGTGTCTTAATGACGTATGAAAAAAAGGTCTTTGTCAGATGATCACAATCGATAATCATGAAACAACGTTGACGCTGAGTTGACACTCTCTTTAGATTTACACATGCTCTATCACTGATATTGAGCACTTTTTATTTAAAAATGATAGTTAACTACTTTATTAATTTATTCATATATATATGTGTGAATGTGTGTGTGCGTGTGCGTGTGCGTGTGCGTGTGCGTATGTAATATCCATTCAGCGTCCGAAGACAGTGGATGTGGATCATTCTTGTATAGAATATATGAGGAATATCATCTAAATCTATGTGAGTATTCGATGTATGGCTATTGTTACATCACTTATTCCCTTGCTGGTATATAACAAAATTCACATTCAGAGTGTATATCGTGAAATTAGAATGAAACTCAAACCTGGTTAAGTTGTCTTAATAAATTTATTTCGCCGGAGAATATCATTATACTCTCCGTCTCATCAGATGACTTTTTACATGCTATCCTTGAGATTGCGGAACAGCAAATGTGAAATTACAGTTCATACGTGTACGATGGAAAGAAAAAAAATATATATATGACAACTCCTCCACACGAGCAGGTTGCGACACAAGGTCTATTTTTATCCAAAGTTTAACAGGTTTGAATTGAAATTTTTCCTTCTCCTAGTCATAACACCACGAGTATATATATATGTATATATATATATATATTAACCTAATGAGTAGATTGTTCGTCAATGGTCTGGGAGACTGGGGTTTAATCCCAGGTCGAGTCATAACAAAGACTCAAAAATGGTACTTGATGCCGCCTTGCTTAACACTCAGCTTTATAAGGTGGATCAAGGGTAAAGTTGAGTAATTCAGGGAAAAGAGTAACGCCCTCTCCTACACCTTTTTTAGCTATTGAAAAAGGAGCCTTCGGGTCGCTCTCAACTAGGGTCGTCAACTTTACTTTACTTTTATAAAAATATATATATATATATATATATAAAGTTCTTTCAAAAAGATCAAATCCTCATCCAGGAAGAAGAGCATAGCTGAACATTTATGTTGTGACATCAAACTATCACTTTTTATAAAGCTAGAAAAATAATTCAGATTTCTGTTTTAATTTCCGTGCCGAAGGAACCCATACAAATGAGAGAAGTGTGCAATAAATTGGAAATTTGGGTTAAGCTTAGAACTTTTTGAACAAGACTCGAATAAGGAACGCTAGAAATCTGTAACTTGCAGTTTCACCTCGGTATAGTAGCTATTGAAAAGGGAACCTTCAGGTCACCCTCGATTAAGGTCGCCAACTTTACTTTTATATATATTCCAAATTTATAGAACTCAGTTGGCAATCATAAGTAAATTTGCTTTCATTACTTGTTAGATTAACTTTCAGACATCACTTGACAGATATCTTATTCATATATATATGTATATATATATATATAGGACAAGGACATGTCGGAAAGTTAATTCGTCCGTCAGAGTCCCTGGGTGTAGAGAGAGAGAGAGTCTGGCCTCGATGCAACCATCAAGGATAGACTTAGAGATTCGAGAGGAGCCGGGGGATGAATGTCTGATTTTAATGACGGAAACTTTATTCTTCATCGCACCACATCTCTCCAACGCGAAATATTCCAATTTCGCATTGATCGTTTTGAATCTAACATTTGATAATCCTCAGTTTCGAGGCTTTTGTACTTTTCATTCACTTCCTTGCGCCTTCACCCAGTGGTCTACAAGTACAGAAACATCAACTTTCAAGTGGATATAATCTTTATTTGCCATGTTTTTGCTTAGACAAGTTAACCAATAAAGATAACAAAATAGCAGAACATTTTCGATGTGAACTTCTCGTTTGTGCCAATATCATCTGTTGAAATGCTTACACCTAAACTATTTGCATAGTTCCCAGTATAAAAATATTCCTGCTCCGTAGAGACTATTTTTGCATTCCTTTTGGACCGACTTTCATTTGGGCACCTTGTTTGGTGTAACGGTTAGCTAGCTCCTTAGGCACCATCGCTAGTGAGTTCGATTCTTATTGGGTGTTCAATAATTCTGACATTTTTTGCGGTTAATTGCAGCAGCTTGGAAATTTCAAAGGTGCTATATAATTAAGCAATGATTTTTTTTTATATTAATCATTTTTCGTTGATTATATCTTATCATTCAGTTTGATAAGGCTTTGAACTATTCGAGTCTCTTAATTCAGGGTATAGTCATTGGGTGCAGTTTTACGCTCACGCGCAAAGGATATAACAATCACCCCCAGACAGGAAATGAGGAATGGAGTGTGGATAACGTCATACCCGGATGAGATGGTCCTGAGAATTTGAGGATTTTAAAAAGACGTCAGTTGAGATTGGACCATTGAGGAGAGAGTTGGATTTTGACCGTTGAAAGATGTAGTTGAGTTTTTCGGATCTTTACCGACAGAGATCTTAAACATCACAAGATGTGCCGCGCGTTAGGGTGGGGTCAGCATAGTATGGCTAGCAAAGACTTTTAAGAATTGTGTCTCTCTCCTCCTCTCGCCATGGACCGAAGCTAGAATTTTGTAAACCGTTCGTATCTAAAACAACAGAGTCCGCCTGTATTTGCATATGTGTTTTGCATATATATATATATATATGTATTGTATACAACTAAAGCAACTATGGATAAGTCTGAAGGCCTGCCACCGCAAACATCTATGAACTATCCCTGGGCACCGATGGTCAAACAGCTGATTGTATCAGTTAAACAAGGCTCTATGCAAGATGTGCAGCATATTCCACAATCAACAAGGCTAGCATGTTTGGTCACGTGCAACAGATGCCCAATGAAACATATGCAAAAATCCCTTGAATTTAGGACAAGTGGTCGAGGGAGCAAAGAACCCTTGCAAGAGAAAGGACAGCGCGGTTTCATATGAAAAAGGATTGAATGCTACTCTAGGCTATTCCAAATTACCCCAGCGCTAGAATCTGGTAAAACACATTGTCTCATGAGACGGTGTATCGGTGCTTATATGACTGAACAGAATAGAAGACGGTAAAGTTGTATGGAAGACTGACAATTGCCCATACAACAGGTTCCCCTTCTATACCTCTCATGTTTTTCGAAGGAAGAACAATGAGATGAAGTAAATGAGCAAAAAGATTATGAGTGAATGGGGAGTGATTCAGTTATGTAAGATGTGTTAAACAGATATTAAACAAGTCATACGTTTTATTTGAGGTCCGAGATAAGAAGCAATGCTGATAATTACGACATAGAAAAGGGCATGTATCCATAAATAAAAAAATGTAAAGTTGGCGACTGAAGACGACGGCGACCAGAAGGCTCCTTTTTCAATAGCTACTACACCAAGGTGTAGGGGGGCGCTACTCCTTTTCCTGAATTGCTCCACTTTATCCTTGATGCGTACTTCATTTTGCTGAGTGTTAAGGAAGGAGGTATCAAGTACCATTTTTAAAGTCATTTTTAAAGTTATTGGGGAACACTCTACCCACTTGGCCAAAGGTAAGAAGAAACTGATGATATTCCGCAGAAACTATCATACATAAAAACTACCTAAATGATCTTGTTCTTCTCGCAAATGCACCAGCACAAGCCGAATCAACTAAAATTGTCTGGAATAGGCAGCAAGAAGCATTGGTCTCTATCTGAACACAGATAAAACTGAGTTCATGTGTTTTAAAGAAAATGGAGCCATCTATTCATTTAATAGAAAGCCTCTCAAATCAGGAGACCAGTTCACATACCTCGGTAGCAATATCACATCTACCGAAAGCATTGTCAACTTACCCATAAAAAGCATGAACTGCTATTAACATATGGAAATCTGGTAAAATAAATCGGGATTTCTTCCAAGCTGTAACTGTGTTAGTACTATCGTATGGTGGCACGACTTAGACGTCAGCGTGTTTCTACCACCACTGTATGGTTGCATCAATTGGACTTTAACAAAACGCTTAGGGACGAAAAGCTCACTTGGAACTGCACACGGTTGCTGCGTATTCATCTGAGCAAATCCAGGAAACAGCACCCTACAGAGCAGCAACTATACGGCCACTCAGCTTCCATCACACAAACCATTCAAGTAAGACGTACAAGACATGCTAGGCAGTGCCGGGGAAATAAGGACGAATTCATAAAGGACCTTTTGTTATATATTGACCCTCGACCGAGCTGTCAATCAAGAGATGAATCTGTGTAAATAAGCGGAAGAATAGCGGAAGCAGGTGAACGTTAGACAATAATATAACCAGGTGCCCAGACGGTTCGAGTTAGTTGGAGACAGGATGCCGAAGTGAGAACCAGCTTCCAGACTGAGGGCTTTGCGGCCCTCAGTGACCTACGGTTGAGCAACCCAAGCCAAGATGCGAAAGAAGTGCTGCTATGGTCGAGAGAAAAACTTGGGGTCAATATAGCAGTCAGTCCTTGTCTCCACTCATTTCTCACACACAACAAAAATAAAATAAAGTGTGAGAGATTTATATTTCTATAAAGAAGTGTATTCGTTCGTTATTGAAGTCGTCATTACCGGTTAATGATGTTTCTGCATGTAAGTGTATATTTATATATGTACACGTGTAGTTGTATTGTGGCTATACAACAGTTCTCCAGTGGACTCACCAGTGTTAGCAGACTTGCAAAAACTTTGTGCGAACACTGGATGCCGTGTAGAAGACCTACCAAGAGCGATGACCGATAGGAATGGATGTTGAGAGAGAGAGAGAGAGAGAGAGAGAGTCAAAGAAATCCGTGTAACCGTTATCATTATTATTATTTTCTTGTGCCGAAATTATAGATGAGGTTTTACCCACACATAGTTTTTTTAGCATCTCCCCAAGCTAAATCTGACGCAAGATCATTTTTGTCATGTATGGCCCCACGCAGGAAGAAATCTACCCGTGTGGTAGTTTTAAAAATTGCTTGGATCCCATCGGCATTCCCTTTCGTGACTCGTTTTATTCTAGATGACAAAAGTTTAAAGTAAAGCCTCCTGAGAACTAAGCTGTCTTGGGATGTAGTTGAAGTAAAAATCATTGTATGTAACAATATGAGTATCTGGAGTTGCTCGGGAAGGAATTAAAAAGATAAGAGACAAAATATGGGAAATAATTCTGATATATATCTGAGCAATATTTGATGAAGATTGCAAAATACTCGATCAGAGTTTTAAATAAAGAAAAATTGTTGATATTTTCTGGTACTCCTCTTTCCCTGGCCTTCAGCTCAGATTAAAGGGTAGTATATGTTAATTATTCTTGGCGGTGTCTTTAGCTCTTATTTTCAGACGATGCGTGCTAAAAATAGGTTGGTCCTTCTTGAAGCTGACATTTGCTTGACACTAACCCAGGAGAGAGAGTGATTTTCATCCTTAACCATAAGTGTACACACGAACTAATGTTACGTAGTAAATTTAAAGCAGGGGTTGCAGTGAAACACTGATAATCGAATAAAAACAAAAACCGACTGAAAAGCTACAAAAATGAATATATATATATATATATATATATATATATATATGCATATATATATATATATATATATATATAAAGTAAGTAAAGTTGGCGACCATAGTCGAGGGTAAACCGAAAGCTCCCTTTTCGATAGCTACTACACCAATGTGTAGGGGAGGGCGCTAATCCTTTCCCTAGATTGCTCTACTTTACCCTTGATCCGTACCTTATAATGCTGAGTGTTAAGCAAGGAGGCATCAAGTACCATTTTTTGAGTCTTTGGTATGACTCGACCTGGGATTATATATATATATATATATATATATATATATATAATTGTAAAAAACTCAACTGTCATTTGGGTATTATAAATTTTTATTTCAGCTGGCCACTCCATAAAAGAAACCAACCTCTTCAGATAGCCATCACACAATGGAGAGAGAAAAAAAATTTAAATTATTAAAATATTTTTTCAATAGATTATTACTCGTTTAAAAAATAGATGAATAGTGTGTGTGTGTGTGTGTGTGTGTGTGTGTGTGTGTGTGTGTGTGTGTGTGTGTGTTTCACAGTTGTTAAACCAAAAAAAAATAGCCTCTCATATCCCCCTGATGACGTTGTTCTTTCTCTTTTCAGATTATTGCTGAGAAATAATTGACATTTTGATATATTCAACCAAATATAGCCAAACCCTGACTTGGACGATGAATCAGATCTTTTTTTTTTTTTTTTTTTTTTTTTTTTTTTTTTTACAAAACGAAGTCTTTCAAGTTTGTTCCAGCGAGATACAGAAGGAAGTTTATTTTCAACACATTTCCAAAAAAGAATCGGATTTTCCAGTTAATCATGAACTTTGAAGCTCATGGCCCTTGTGAAAATCATAGAAGAACGAGTTCCTCATCATCTGGGCCTCCGATCACCCAGATGGAATATGCATGCATTATCAACAACATAGTACCTTGCATTTAACAGTGCTTTTAACAAAACGGCAGACATCTGGATCATGTACTTTTCGACTCCTCTTGACATTTTTATTTCATATTCAAGACTTAATCGTTACTGATTCTAAATTCTTTTTCTTTTACCTTTCAATAAAAGTAATTTTCATTATTCTATCTTTTGTGATCCTCGAATTGTGCCCAATCATTTTGTTTCAAAAATTGTGAAACACCTTTTATATATATATATATATATATATATATATATATATATATATATATATATATATATATATATATATATCTTTAAGAAAAAACCAAAGACCGGTTAATTAAACCTTTTATAAAAATGGATCAGTCCCCTTCATGTATTAACGTAAATTCAAACCACCCTAAAGCTATAATCCTAAATTAACCAGTCTTTGTTTTTTTTCTTCAAGAAATATTGCTCTGTAATAAATCACATTGAGCTCTCTACCAGGAAAATTTAAATGTTCAGCTCTTGAATGATTTTCTTGTCCTGAAGGAATTACTCCAAACTCTGGTTTAACTTGACCGAATAATACATATATATATATATATATATATATATATATATATATATATATATATATTAAAAAAAAACGAAATAATTTTAAAATAATGAATACTCACTCAGCAAATATCGTTTCTCCTAATAATATCAGGGGGTCTGGATGTACAGCAATCATGTAAATGAAAGCGGCTGTTAAAACGGATGTGATCAAATGGGAAAGATTAATGTGATCTCCCCAAGATTAATGTGATCTCCTCAAGCTAATGGAAACACTCTGCTATCGAACTATTAGTCGAAGCGATTATCTCGCTAATAAGGGGAAGTGATTATCACGTATTATTTTAAGATTCAGCGGCTTACGAAATCTTTAAAACCTTCTATGTCATTGATACAGGGAAAAAGATTATCTTTCAATCAATCAGGTCATAGACTATTGTTTTTTGTTTTTTTTACTTTATTCTTATTTATTTATTTTTTGTTTTGATTTTTGATGCTTTTTTCTGCAACCTTGGCTATACTTGTAAGTAGAAAGAAAGTAGTATATCTTGTCCTCGACCCTATTCTTTATATATATATGTATATATATCGAGAGAGAGAGAGAGAGAGACAGACAGACAGACAGACAGACAGACGAGATAGAATGTGTAATGTTTATTGTCGTTGAAAATGGACACGGTGACCTGAGTTCAAATCCTAGACGAGACTGTTTGTATTTTCATGTAGCACTCATAACTTTGGGAAATATGTGAATCCAACAATAATCGTTCCAGCTATGGGTAAATAGTTGGGAAGACGAGACTTGTTTCGCATCCTGTTCGTGCAGAGAGGTTGGTATATATATATATATATATATATATATATATATATATATATATATATATATATTATCAAGTTTCCGCCCAAAGAAATGGGTTTTCTGGTTATGATACCATTCTGGGGCTCATTAGAGTGTAGAGTACCACTTTATTGCCATTACTCCCAGGTCAACTCTGAAACAGAGTGGTAGTACTTGTGAGGGTTCCAATTATGGGTCAAATAGGTTTCGTATCAGACGGGAATACTCGAAACGAATATGGTAATTATTTGTATTAAGAATTGTTACTTGACGTTATAATTATTGGAAAAAATAATATTCCTTCGTCACTTGAAACCATACAATTGCTTGACAAAAGACTTTAACAAAAGAATTCAATAACAAAATCGAAATCATTGTAACGTGTCTGGATATGACACTAAACTGCAGCCGGTGATGAAGCCCCACTTCTGGAGCTTGGAGAGTGTGGAGTACCCTTCATTACCATTACTCCTAGATTCACTCTGACCTGGAGTGGTAGTGCATGTTAAGACCCTATCATTTGGTCAAATAGATTCGTTTGAAAATCATTAATATCAGATAGGAATACTTGAAACCATATGACTATGAGCAAATTATTTGTATTAAGAACAATTACAAGAAGCTATAATTGTTTATTTGAAATAGTTACTTGAAATCATATAATTGCTTTCAAATTAGAATATTTTTTTTAAGAATGCTTAAAATAATAACAGTGTACAGATTATTTATGTTAGGAATAGTTACTTGAAGCTATAATAGTTTACAAAGGAATATTATGATTTGTTACTTGCAATCATATAATTGCTTGAAATTTATGAAACCATATAACTGTTAGGAAATTATTGCTATTTAATATAGGAATACTTGAAACCATATAACTATACGCAAACAAATCTTTATTATTATCTTACTCCTGAAGAGTTTTTCACATCAGCAAACGCTGATGGTTTTCCACTGAAGTTTGAGTGACCGCAAGTCTCCTCAAGTCTTCAGGACTCTTCTCAGTATTCAGGCTGATCTCGATAATGCTATAGTTTGATGATCTCCGCTTGTCCTCATATTTCGAAGTTCCCAGTCCTTGTATTAATCCTTTGGTGACAGTACCAAGAGCACCAATTACAATTAGTACAATCGTAACTTTCATGTTCCACGGTTTGTTTGTTTTTTTTTCTATTCTCTAGCAAGGTCCAGGTACTTATCCTTCTTTTCCCTTTATTTCAATTTTACTCTGTGGTCAGCCGGGGCAGTAAAATACACAATTTTGCAAGTTCTCTTTTTTTGTTGATTGTTATCTGGTCGTCTGGCCGAGATTATTATTATTATTATTATTATTATTATTATTATTATTATTATTATTATTATTATTGCATAATGTGAATGTAATTATATATATATCATTAAAAAAATCAATCATATGTTGGCCTAGTTAGTAGAGTATTCGTTAATGACCCACGAGACCAGGGTTCAATCCCACGTCGAGTTTTACCAAAGACTCAAAAAATGGTACTTGATACCACCCTGCTTAACACATAGCATTATAAGGTACGGATCAAGGGTAAAGTGAAGCAATCGAAAGGAGTAGCGCCCTCCCTTACACCTCGGTGTAGTAGCTATTGAAAAGGAAGCCATCGGGTCACCCTCGACCACGGTCGTCAATTTTACTTTTATAAATATATATATATATATATATATATATATATATATATATATACACAAGTTCTCTCAAAGAGATATAAGCCTCATCCAGGAAGAGCATAGCTGGACATTTATATTGTAACATCAAACTATCACTTTTTATAACAGTAGAAAAACAATTCAGATTTCTGTTTTAATTTCCGAGCAGATGGGAGTAGTGTGCAATAAATCGAAATTTTGGGTTAAGCTTAGAACTTTTTGAACGAGACTCGAATAAGGAAAGCTAGCAAAAATGTAATTTATTCAATAGACTGCAGAGGTTGTCAAAAACAATACGCTGGAAAGTTAGAATGCTTATTTTACTTTAAACTAAATAACAATATACGAAGAATCAAATTTATGGATTGCAACAAAGTTATACTCGTTGAACAACATTTCCGCTCACAAGGTTATGATTTTAACAGAAATTCATAATACCTTTCATAGAAAGAATAAAAAAAAAACACATTGGACAATTTTACAGTGATAACAAAAGCACACCAAGATAAATGGATAAACTATCTCCAAACACTGACTCCAAATGGCTTTAACATCAAACTGAACCGCCCTCAAAACACCACTCTGAAACAGGATGAACAGATTTAAGGTGACAAATAAACACCAAAATAAACAAACCAAGCAGCCACGGCAAATTTGAAACACATCCCATACGTGACATATATCTCCCAAATGGAGAGTTCACCGCAATGTGTCCTGACAGTCGATTCATTGAAGTAAGTTGATGACACTTGGACACCAAAGAATAATATTCATTTCACAAATAAACATGCTACGTCACTAGTTCGTTTTTCGTCGCTCGTCATAGCATATTAACTTTCTAAAAAACATTTTTTCCACAAAAGATTTTCTCCTGATGACAACCTAAGATCGAAATTCCTGTGTGTCGTATCTCTTTTGTTTATAATATATATATATATGTGTGTGTGTGTGTGTGTGTGTGTGTGTGTGTGTGTGTGTGTGTGTGTGTGGTGCATAAAATGCCCTGATATAAAAAATGTGGTAAGTTCCCAATTTTATTTTATTTGTTATATGAAATCAATATTTATTTCCCAAAATGGACTTATTTTGATACTGCCTTATACGATCACATTGTACTTCAATATTAATATCGCTAAATATAGAAATTCACATCAAAAGTCATTTTTTTCTAGATATAATTTTGGGCAAAGTAAGTATACCATGTTTTATTGTTTAACTCTATATTGATAAAATCTTTTTTTATTGATAATTTATTGATATAATAATATAAATAATTACAACTCTTCGCACAAGTTCTTCTAAAAAATAATTACAGTTTTATCTTCTAATAATAATGTATATAAATAATAAATAATTTTTTTGTAGAAATCCATGTTTTTCATTACATTTAAAAGTGTAATGCATTAACTATTCATGAATTTTGATACAGGCTTATAAACTACATAAATGTATCTATCTAAAAAGACAAAAAAAAGAACCAATTAAAAATTTCTATTTATTTTTTCTTATATCCTCCTAAATATTAAAAAAAAAATATACGGCATAATATAATAAACATAAAATAACCAAGTGGCCAGACTAAAAGGAAGACTATTTAAACAAATGGAATAAAACTAAATTGGGGACAAATTAATCCTTTGAAATTTTTGATTCACCCTAATATATATATATATATATATGTGTGTGTGTGTGTGTGTGTGTGTGTGTGATGGTTTATTTATTTACCCACGCGTTTCGACTTTTTTGAATGCAGAAGTGTTTTATCAAAATTATTTTAGTATGAGAAATAATTATAATAGATAAATTTTGATTCAATTAGAAGTCTTCATCGGGGCTTGTAGATCTTGCTATGTGAAAAAACGGATTAATACTCAAAAATATGGAGTTTTGGCGTCCTATTTGTGATTTCCTGTATAAATGAATTTTTTTAAGTCATCCATTTCGTGTGGTGGTATTGATGTTTGTTTATATATTTTTCTTTCGTATCCTTAGACAGGAAGTAGGAAGAAAGGAGTTGAATCTGACAGAATTTACGTAGAAAAGGTAAAACGGAAGAAAAATGTGTTTTATGGTTTGTTTATTTGCCAACGCATTTCGACTTCTTTCGACTTCGATTTCTTTTTGAATGCAAAAGTGTTTTATCGAAATTATTTCAAGATTAGAAATAATAATGAGAAAATAGATTTTGATTAAATTAGAAGTCTTCATAATCCGTTTTTTCACGTAGCAAAATCTACAAGCCCTGATGAAAACCACACACACACACACACATATATATAAATTAAATCGCAAGTCAGGACAATCCTACGACAGTTTCGCCTAAAACGGCTCCTCAGGGTACCTAGCACCGACTAACGACAATAGGAGAAAACTTATTCTTATTAAACGAATTGGCTCTACTTAGTAATTGGCTCTACTTAGTATTGAGCACTTTTTGTAATTGTAGCATTGCAGCATTTTGCGGTGAGTTTTTGTTCTTTTGACCAACTGATTGCATATCTCTTGATTTTTTTCAACTGGTGTGACGAAGTTAGCCTTTTCTTTTCTTTTTTTTTCCTCCCGATAATCTTTTTCTTTTTTCGCCAGGCAGTGATTCGAAATATTGTTATCTCTGAATTCTGGCGTTTTTTTTTTCTTTTTCTTTGTCACTGTGAATGCTGGTAGATAGTAAATTAGTATATATATATATATATATATATATATATATATATATATATATATATATATCCATTTGCCTAATGAGTAGAGTGTTCGCCAATGGTCCGGGAGACAGGGGTTCAATCCCAGGTCGAGTCATACCAAAAATTAAAAAATGGTACTTGATGCCACCTTGCTTAGCACTTAGCATTATAAGGTAAGGAACAATGTTGAAGTGAAGCAATCGAGGGAAAGGAGTAGCGCCCTCCTGTACACCTCGGTGTTGTAGCTATTGAAAAAGGAACCATCGGGTCACCATCGACTAAGGTCACCAGCTTTTCTTTTATATATATATATATATATATATATATATATATATATATATATAAGGTTGGAACGAATGTAATGTTCGATTTTCAAGATTATTGTCATATTTATTAAAGTGTTGCCGTTTGTTTTCTTTCAGGAATGATACAATAAAATGTTTTATTTCTGTCAGATTATATGAATAAGTAACGTTCGTAATCTTCTTTGGTAATCACTCGTATATTTGTTCCAACTAAAGAACTCGTTAGACCAGACAATCTTTAACATTAGAAGAGAATCTGCAACAGTGTGTTGCTTATTGTGAATCTTTTGTTAGAAGATATTTTCAGTTAACCTTTTTTAGACAGGCCTTCTTACTGGAAATGAAAAGTGGATCTTTTCTTAAAACGTTAACCGCCATCGTCAGTTTTCTTTCAGGAATAATACAATAAAATGTTTTATCTCAGTCAGATTATTAGAATAAATAACGTTCGTAATCTTCTTTGGTAATCACTCCTATGTTTGTTCCAACTAAAGAATTCGTTAGACCAGACAATCTTTAACATTAGAAGAGAATCTGCAACAGTGTGTTGCTTATTGTGAATCTTTTGTTAGAAGATATTTTCAGTTAACCTTTTTTAGACAGGCTTTCTTACTGGAAATGAAAAGTGGATCTTTTCATAAAACGTTAAACGCCATCGTCAGTTGATCAGTCGAAGAAAAAACAGAACAGATCAGCAACTGAGAAGTTGAATTTATTCCAAGAAGATCATGTTGAGTATATGATGGAATATTCAAAGAATTGTCCATCATGATCTGTTAAGCATTAATCAAACAATCACCACAAATCTCTACAGCAATCATTTCCATCGAAATTTGAAAAAAGCTTTGAACAAAAAAACCTTTCTCTATTGTCAACAAAAGAGAATGATCCGTCATCACGATAATTCTTGTCTTCACACAAATCAATCGACTAAAGATCTTTTAAAAGAGCTTCGTTGCTAAAATTTGCTTCATTCTCCATATTCTCCTGAATTTATTCCTTCTGATTATGACTTGTTTAGAAGATTGCAGAATCATTTTGGCTCTTTTAGGTTTTGACATCAAAAGAAAAGGTTGAATATAAGTTGATATCAAAACCCAAAGAAGTCTACAAGTGTTGACGTCTATAAACCTTTTTGGCAGATAAAATGAAGATCTGGGAATCAATGGAGGTTATGTTAATGATTAAATATTTCAATAAGCAAAAGTCTATTTTTCTTTCATAATATATACTCTAAAGTCGGACATTACATTCACTCCAGCCTGATATATATATATATATATATATATATATATATATATATATATATCTTTAAAGAAAAAACCAAAGACCGGTTATTTTAGGATTATAAATTTATTTCCATCCTGTTTTTCAGTTTCTGGTGTGAACCAAAAACACAAAGAAAAATATAACAGGACTTCTTCAGATCCAATGGATAAATAAAACAGAATAGACACGTGATAGTTGAATTAATTACTAGCATTAATTCGTTCAGTTAATTTTTTGATTAAACCTTCATCGGAGTGTTTGAATACGTGATATTGCATCTTCTAAATTTTATTCAAAATAAATCTTTATACAAATAGATAAATAATTTTAATATGAATAAATAAAATTCGGAAAATACAACATCTCATATTCAAATGTCCTGATGAAGATTTAAGGTTTAAAAAACCAAAACATTTGACGTTAGCAAATGATTCAACTATAAATGAAATCATCCACTGAAAACTGTGTTTTTTCATATTTATACTCTCTCTCTCTCTCTCTCTCTCTCTCTCTCTCATGCACACACACACACACACACACACACACACGTACACATATATATTTATATATCAGTTTTATATTATTATTAACTCTGACTAGTATTATCTGTCATTTTCCTAATTCTTTTTTTTAACACCTAATCAGTCGCAGTAAAAACAACTGGAATTAAGAAGACAGGATAATGAAAGTAATAATTATTAATTTTGATGAGAGTCGGATTTATATAAAAAATACCAGACAAGAAATCGACAGAATGATAGGCTCCATAAAGATGCCTTCGGAAAAATACAGCAGAGAGAGAGAGAGAGAGAGACAGAGAGAGAGAGACAGAGAGAGACAGAGAGTTTGCTGCAATATCATTTTCAGTGCATGCATAAAAAATTTTTGGTCATTTGGCATATCAACCTTTATGGGTTATTCAATGCCAAATCCTGGTCAAATGTATATATATATATATATATATATATATATATATATAAGTAAAGTTGGCGACCAGAAGGCTCCCTTTTGATTTGCTATTACACTGAGGTGTACTCCTTTCCCTGGATTACTCCACTTTACACTTGATACGTACCTTTTAATGCTAAGTATTAAGCAAGAGGGTATCTTGTACTATTTTTTGAGTCTTTGGTGTGAATCGACTGGTCATGAACATTCTACCCACAAGGCCGATATATATATATATATATATATATATATATATATATATATATATATATATATATATATAATTGAATAAACTCAACAAATCGTCTTTTGGCTATTATAAATTTATTTCAGCTGGCCACTCCATAAGAGAAACCAACCTCTTCAGATAACCATAACACAATGGAGCGAAAATAGATTTTATTAGAAAGTGTAAAAATATTCTGTCAATGAATTCTTTTTCGTTTAAAAAAAATAGAGGGCGACACCAAAATATATGGGCTAGAAGTTGCTGTCAAGACAGGATGTAATGTCATCATCTGGTGTCATGAATCCTTACGTATCTTAAAAAAATTTAACACAACTCACAAAACCTTCAGCAACTAAAATCTTATCAATAAATTAACCGATATTATTTCTAAAAATATTTTTCTATTCATTTATTTTTTTAGGAAAACGCTGCGATAAACACTATTACTAATATCAAATTTATCTTGTTTAGTTAAAAAATATATAGGTTTTATTTGACTTGCTTTTAAGATTAAAAAGTTGTCTTTATTTAACTACTATATATATATATATATATATATATATATATATATGTATATATATAATTCTAAATACTGCCACTCTAATTACTGTTAAAATCATTAATATCATTGTAATAATTGATTATCAATAATTATATTATTACTAATAAAAAGTAAATATTATTACAATTATTGCAAATTTATTATTATCATTGTCATTATTATTATTACAATACCAATAATAGCAAGAGTAAAACTGATACGAATAACTTTATCTTACTATTGTTATCACTATCATTTTTTCAATTATTAACTTTTTATTCATATGAGTTTAAATCTATTTTATGGCAGCATTTAAATATTAGTTCATTACGTTTATTTAATAGTGGGCTGGTAAATCTGTATCTAACGATGCTTATATATAATATTTGTTTATGAATAGTTTGTGGGTAACTTTATTTTTTAACGAGTTAGAGCTCATTTATTTGCACACAGTTAAATCGTTTCGAGTATTACTATCTCACACAAATAATTCTATCTTAAATTGATAATTTGTTTATCACAGTTAAATGGTTCCACGCATTGCCATCTCACGTCAATAAGTCTATTTATCAAATATTTCTAATACAAATATAGATGTATGTTTTCAAATAACTAATTATAATAATAATAATCCTTAGAAAATGATAGAACAGCTCTATTAAACTTATAGATGGGATCCTTACGGTTACTACAATTCCGGGTGACGAATCACCCAATCCTGGCCAGAAGACCAGACCTTGAGATAGTTTACAAAAAAACATAACAAAAAAAAAAAAATGAGCCAATTAGTGAACTTTGCTGTCCTGGCGGACCACAGAGTAAAATCAAGCGAAAGTGAAACGAGATAAGTACCAAGCTCTTGCTAGAGAACTAAAAGAAAAACTATGGAAAATGAAGCTGACGATGATTCCAATTGTAATTGTTGCGACTGAAACAATCCCCAAAAGGATAGGTAAAGGGAATGGAAAACTTGGAAATAAGAGGACAAGTGGAGACCATCCAGACTACAGCTTTATTAAGATCGGCCAGAATACTGAGAAGAGACCTGGCGATTTGAGGAGACTTGCGGTTGCTCAGACTCCATTAAAAGATCATCAGCTAGCGCTGGTGTTAAAAACTCTCAAAGGGATAAAATACCGTATATGACGGCATATAAGACGCACGGGTGTATAAGACGCACGGGTGTATAAGACGCACCCCAATTTCAGCAGGGTAAATCAAGAAAAAAACAACGTACTAATATTAAACGTGATAAAATTAATATATCGAATATTATCAATGATGACACCTTTAACCAGCGTAATAGCCTTTTAAATAATGACAATAAGTCTTTGAAAGTTACTCTAAAGTCTAAACTAATAGGAGCAGCCGGGTAGCTAATTTCGGCCGACTATCGCAAATTTTCAACCAACCGATTGCATATAAAGAAAAAAATTGATGACAAGGTAATCCAAGCAGAAGGAGAGACTTTTTGAGAAACAAAGTCGACACGATAGCCTTTCGGTTCTAATGAACATATATATATATATATAACATATAAGACGCAGGGGAAATTTTAAAAGATATTTTTAGTAAAAAAAAAGTGCGCTTTATATGCCATCAAATACAATAATAATAATAATAATAATAATAATAATAATAATAATAATAATAATCTCGGCCAGAAGACTAGACCTTATAATAATCAACAAAAAAAAAGAAAATTTACAAATTGTGGACTTTGCTGTCCCAGCTGACCACAGAATAAAACTGAAAGAATGTAAAAAGAAGGATAAGTACCTCGACCTTGCTAGGGAATTGAAAAAACTATGGAACATGCAGGTGACAGTTATACCAATCGTGATTGGTGCGTTTGGAACAGAAACTAAAGGATTACTAAATGGACTGGAGGACTTGGAAGTTGGCGGACGATTGGAAACCATCCACACTACTACATTTTTAAGAACGGCCAGAATACTGAGAATAGTCCTGGAGACTTGAGGAGACTTGCTGTCACTCAAACTACAGTGAAAAAACATCAGCGTTAGCTGATGTGAAAAACTCTAATGATTAAATAATAATAATAATAATAATAATCTCGGCCAGAAGACCAGACCTTATAATAATCAACAAAAAAAAAAAAGAAAATTTACAAATTGTGGATTTTGCTGTCCCAGCTGACTACAGAATAAAACTAGAAGAATGTGAAGGAAGGATAAGTACCTCAACCTTGCAAGAGAATTGAAAAAACTATGGAACATAAAGGTGACAATTGTACCAATCGTGATTGGTGCTTTTGGTACAGTAACTAAAGGATTATTAAAGGGACTGGAGGACTTGGAGGCTAGAGGACGTGTGGAGACCATCCAAACTACGGCACTTTTGAGAACGGCTACAATACTGAGAAGAGTCCTGGAGACTTGAAGAGACTTGCTGTCACTCAATCTCCAGTGAAAGGCCATCAGCTAAAATTGATGTGAAAAACTCTCAGTGAGTAGATAATAATAAAATGCGGAGGCAGCTATGAAACAGTCATTTCCATAATAAACAAATGCAACAAACTAGTGCAAAATACAAGACGAGGCATGTCCCTCTGATGTCTCCTAAAAGGTATCGATTTTTTTTCTTGTCGTTACTGCATATTTATTGTTTATATTCCTATTGGTAAGTGAGGACCAGTCGTGACGAGAAGCTTTTACTGTTTCTTATTTCTGCGTCAACTCAAACATATTTTGGCCGTGACGATTTTGTGATCGGAAGATACTCCTTCAAAAGAATTCTGAGTACTATTTATCCATTTCTTGTTTATAAATATATAATCTAGGAGTACTTAAGCGTTTAATGGCATATCAACCTTTGTTGGTTATTTAATGCCAAATCCATTCTCCTAGAAGAACAGTAATTAAATAAGTAAAGTTGGCGACCGTAGTCGAAGGCGACCTGAAGGCTTCCTTTTCAATAGCTACTACACCGAGGTATAGGGGAGGGCGCTGCTCCTTTCCCTGGATTGCTCCACTTTACCCTTGATACGCACCTTATATTGCTGAGTGTTAAGAGGTATCAAGTACCATTTTTAAAGTCTTTGGTAAGACGCGACCTGGTATTGAACCCAGGTCTCCCGGACCATTGGCGAACACTCTACCCATTAAATCAATGACCCGGTTTAAACAGAAAAACAGAAGTGGTACTACTTAACCCATAGCTGGGAGGATAAGGGGGTTCATACCTTTCCCAAGGGTATTTGCCCGAAGGTGAACGTAATAGCGCGATTGGAGTACGAACTCGCTTACTACGATTCTGCAGTCCCTCTCTTTAACCATTACACCACGAGGACACCCCATTAGTAAAGTTGGCGACCTTAGTCGATGGTGACCCGATCATCGGCTCATTGGCTTAGTGGGTAGAGTGTTCGCCAATGGTCCGGGAGACCTGGGTTCAATCCCAGGTGGCGTCATACCAAAAACTTTTAAAATGGCACTTGATACCTCCTTGCTTTACACTCAGCAATATAAGGTACGTATTGAGGGTAAAGTGGAGCAATACAGGGAAAGGAGTAGCCCCCCCTACACCTCGGTGTAGTAGCTATTGAAAAGGGAGCCTTGAAGTCACCTCGACTAAAGGAGACAACTTTACTTTTACTTAAGCGTTATTTTGGGTAGTATAGGTCCATAGTTTTCATTCCCTTTTTTTGGAATTTAGTGTTTAGGCATAAAAGACTATTCTCGAGGGAAATATAATGGAATACACAATCCAACTAAAAAGCGACATAAAATTTATCAAAAATAAAAGGGCGGGGAAAGAGAAAATATTTTGATGACTGAATAATGATGCTATGAATATATATAAATAAATCTTTATGCCAAAAAACACAGGAAACCTTTTACATCAACTAAATATGATGGAAAGATACCTTGCATAACTAATAGTTAGCAAACTAGTCTAGCAGATCATTGTTAGTAAAATCGATTCTCTTTGGATGCTCTATATTATTAGCCTTGTGCCAAACTAAGCAAAACTTTGAAAAATAACAACCTAAATATAATTGGTAGTTTCCTTTAACGGAACACCAGCCTCATCTGTATTTTTCGAAATTCTTCCAAGCTGAAGCTCTGTCAGTACTGTTGTATATTTGCACTACTTAGGCTCGAACGAAACGTCTTGAGAAAAAAGCAAGAGTCAGAACAAACTCAGAAGTAACATTCTCCGATGGACTCCTACTACTCATGGACACACCAAAAGGGGTGACTGATAGTGACTTACCAAAGGGGATGACTGACAGGGACTTACCAAAAGGGATGACTGATAGGGACGGATGGTGAGAGAAAGCCAAAGGAATCTGTGCTAATGATGATATCGTTTCTAGTAACTAATAATAATAATCTTATTTGTCTGAATTAATAATAATCTTTAGTAAACAATTATAACTACAACAATTCTTAATACATTTTTGCCCAGAGATGGTTTCAAGTATTCTTATCTAATACAAATGATTTTCAAACGGACTAATTTGATCTATAGCTGGGATCCTAAAATAGTCAGAGTAGACCAGATCTCCATGATTGGCGCTTCACTATCAGTTGCAACTTGTTGTCATACCCCTGACACACCCTTTTTTTTGGGGGGGTCTTACCTCCCAGCATGCAACAGAAGCCTTGCTGACTAAGCGGCTAATATGATGAAATAAACAATTTAGTTAAAAGATGCCTTGAGGGTATCGAAAATATTTTAATGACTGACTTATAATGCTACGAATAAAAAGACCTGTTTAAAAATATCAACCGGGAAACGTTCGTATGACTCTTGTAATTTTCTTTTACTTTGTTGGTCAGGCTTAGAATAGGCTGAGTGCAGCCCCTGCAGAGGTGTAAGATCCCCCCAAGCACTTAAAAAAATGGTATGACACTAAACTACATTTGATGGTGAAGCTTAAGTTCTGGAGCTTTGGGAAATATGGAGTATCCCTTCATTGCCATTACTCCCAGGTCCACTGTGACCCAGAGTGGTAGTACCTGTTATGGTCTCATGAAGGGGTCAAAATAAGTAACATTCTATAAAGCTGTGAGTAAAATAAGATCCTTAAGAAACAACACAAAACCCTGCATATGGGTTAAATAATACCATTAATGGTTAAATAATACCATTAATGGTATTTTACAAGAATGACTTTAGTATCAAATAACCCATGATAGTTGATATGCCATTAATGCAAATTTGAAAGTACAATGAATGCAATTTAACATGCCGTTAAAACCGATCAATCGATCCATCGCTCAGATAAGCTTTAATAAGAATAGTTAATCGAAGCTATAATTGTTCACTTAGGATTATTATTGTTAGTTACTGGAAACCATAAAACTGTGTGCAAACAAATGATTATCATTAAATAGAAATTATTACATGAAACCGTATAATTATTTGTATTAGATGGGAATCCTTGAAACCATAAAAATGTGAGCAAATTATTTGTATTACATAGGAATACTTGATATCATATAAGTGCATATAAAAAAACTCTTGAAAAACAAGTACACAAAAAATCCAAATTTGAATGTACAGTGAATGCGATTCCCTAACTTCTTGGCACAAAATAACCTCAGACGGATTGACAAACTGCTAAAATCAATGAATTGGTTGTATGCGTTTTTGTTTTGTTTTTTAATTTCCATTACCGTCATATTTCTTTCTCTTTAAACCAACGTTCGGCGAATAATGAGGGCCGTCATAGATACATAAGAGCCTTGCTCAATATTAAAGCATTCAATTAATCGATTTTCTGTTATTTTAGCTTTCAATAGTAATTGATCTTCTTTATTGACGGCATAAAGGAAGCGACCATGGTGTAATGGTTATCGTCACAGACACTGGACACAGAGAATTGAGTTCAAATCCTGGACGAGTCTATTTTCATATATCGCTTATGGAAATTTTCTTGAAAACGTATTATTCTCTCAACTGCTCTGGGTAAATAATAGAGCAGACTGAACTCTTCAACCTTGGTATGACTACCAGTCTAGGAGAAGGAAAACTGTTAATTCAAACATGTTAAATTCTGCTTAAAAAACTAAACTTAGGGCAGTGGAGTTGCGCCAGGTAATTGAGAATAAACTTTTAGCTGGCCACAAACGGAAGAATACCTAATGTTGTGTTACGCGGAACACGACAAACGGTAATGTCTCTTTCAGATATATCAAGTGTTTTAACATAGGAACTTCCAATCTGACGTTCTTGCTGCTCTAGTAGCTATCTCTAAGGCTTTAAACAAGTTGGCAGCCTCTGACAGACAATGGCCCAGTCAGCTAGGACTGCAAAATGAACTGGCTGCATCTCTGTAGAAGTGTAAGACTCCCCCAACGAGTGACCCAGTCAGCTGGGGCTGCAGAATACACTGTCTGCATCTCTGCAGAGGGATAACACTCCCCAACAGGATACGACACAAAACAATTTGATGGTAAAGGCTTCAATAATACATGAGCTTTGGGCAATGCAGAGTATCCCTTCATGACCACCACTCCTAAGTACACTCTGCCAGGAGTGGTAGCACCTAATAGTATTCTATCTATGAGTCAAATAGAACTAAACTGTGTAATTACGCTAAACTAAATTTTTTGAAATAGAACTGTTTTTGACATTTAAACTATGTACTAATGTTAAACTGAATTGTTTGAAATAGAACTGCTTTGACATGTAAACTGCATACTAATGCAAAACTGAATTGATTGAAATAGAACTGGCTTTTGACATTTAAACTATGTACTAATGTTAAACTGAATTGTTTGAAATAGAACTGCTTTGACATGTAAACTGCATACTAATGCAAAACTGAATTGATTGAAATAGAACTGGCTTTTGACATTTAAACAGAGTACTTATGCTAAACTGAGTTGTTTGAAATAGAACCGCTTTGACTTTTAACTGTGTATGAACAAAAAACTGTACTTATGCTAAACTGAATTGTTTGAAACTTTTATCAAAATGACTTGAATCGGCGTTAAATGACCCGGAAACGGTTGATACGCCGTAATCAAAACCAACCAACCAACCACCTAATAGACGTGCTCAGACATCCTAAAAACGGCTGGGGTCATGCAAGAAGACCAGAGCATCATTATTCCCGATCCCAACAAGTTAATGAGGGCAGTTGGTAAGCATGTCTACGACCTTGATTTGCTTGTTCATTACCTTCTTGGTTAGCCCAAGAACCTTTCAGCATCCCACGTAAATGTTCTTGTTCACTGTCGTTTTCTTCATCTTATTCTCACAACAATTATCATTTTTTTCTCTTGAGGAGTTTTTCAGTTTTTCGCTAAGAATATAATAACTGTATCCCCTAAAGAGAGGTAAGAACCCCCATACAAAAAATGGTGTCCTCGGGATGATACTAAACAGCGAGAATGCTCTGAATATTATGGAGTACATTTTATTGCCATTACTCCCAGGTCAACTCTGACCCAAAGTAGTTGTAACTGTTGGGATTCCATTTATGGGTCAGATTTTAAAATCCTTTCTTTCGATAGGAATACTTGATACCATGTAACTGAAAGTCCCTTGTATTAAGAATAGTTACTTGAAGCTATAATTTTTTTTACTAAGGATTATTATAATTAGTTACTAGGTTCTTCAGCCTTGGTAAGGCAACTAGTCTAGGAGAAAGAAAACTCTGAATTCAAACCTGTTAAACTCCGCTTAAAAAATTGGTCTAGTGTCATATCCTGCCCGAGCGGAGGGGTTGGTAAATATGATTATAATTAGTTACTTGAAAACATATAAATACATTTAAATTATTTATATTAAGAACAGTTACTTGATACAATAACTGTTTACAAAGGATTATCATTAGTTACTTGAAAACTTATAACTGTGTGCTAACAAATGACTCTTATATATATATATATATATATGTGTGTGTGTGTGTGTGATTTGGCATTTAATAACCCATAAGAATTGATATGCCATAAACAAATGAAATCTAACTCGTTTAAAAATAGATTTACCAATAAACTATTCACTTACAAATTAATTAATAAATAGATAAATAACATTTGACATTAAATAACCTATAAAGCTTGACATGCCATAAAACACCAACAAACCAGTCAACTATCATTAAATAGAAATAATCACTTGAAGCCATATAATTATTGGTATTAGATAAGAATACTTGAAACCATATAATTATTAGTATTAGATAGGAATACTTAAAACCATATAATTATTAGTATTAGATAGGAATACTTGAAACCATATAACTGCATGCAAAACAACTATAAAGATTAGATTACTTTGTTCAATGGCACATCAACCCTTATCTAACATCAAAACCATCCTTTTATTATTTAACGCGTTACTGGTGGGGGTGATAAAGAGACTTCATACCTTTCCCAAGGGTATTAGTCCGAAAGTGAACGTTATAGCGCGACTAGAGTTCGAACTCGCTTACTGTGGTGTCGCAGTCCAGCGCGTTAGCCACGACGTTACGGGTACGCCCAAGTCAAACATTTAAGGATCAACTACACAAAAATGTTAATATAAACGTAAAATGTTCAATTAATTTTAACGACATGTCAACCTGTCTAGGAATACTTTATGCCAAGAGGTTAGGGAATCGCGTTTACTGTACGTTTATATTTATTTTTGTTGTGATTCTTGAGAGTTTTTGTTTTGCACACAGTACCTTTTGAATAGGAATAATTTTTAAGCAGATGGTACCCTAACAGGTACTGCCACTTTCGGGCAAAGTCAGAGGTAATTGTTGATTGGCTGAAAAAGAATTTGAGGCAATTTTGGGGACAAGAAGAACCCGGAAGTAAAAGATTAGCAATAAAATACACTGAATGAAAACAACCTCAAAAGCAAGCGACAATTGATCTCGTGTGTCTACGAATAAAATTGATTGAGTGATTGATTAATTTTAATGGCATATCAATTCTTCGAGGGTTATTTCATGCCTAGTGGTTAGGGAATTGCATTCATATTTACAATTTTTGTACAGTTGTTTCTCAAGAATTCTTTTTTCTTCTTTTTTTTAGGGTATGGTTTTTAATACATTTTTTTGACAGATCCGTAGTTTGTCAAAGTGAACCTGGGAGTAATGAAGAGGTACTTCACATTCTCCGGATTTCCTGAACAGGAGCCTCACCATCAGATGCAGTTTAATGTCATATCCGGGTCATACTCTTCTGCGAGTGGTACTATTTGCATAATCTAAGCTCTTCCGAAATGTTGAAGATAGATAGATAGATAGATAGATAGATAGATAAGAATAAACTAGATAGATAGATAGATAGATAGATAGATAGATAGATAGATAGATAGAAATTTGGATTAGAATTAATCCATTAATTTAATCCATTAATTTAATCTTTATAAGTTAGTCAACCGATATTTTTTACATCAAAATTTAAGTACTGAGAAAAAAATTTCGGTACTTAAAAATAAAGAATTATAAAATGAATAATCTAGCAATACCACTTTTTTTTTAATTAAGAAAAAATAGCCAGGAAATGTTTTCACTTACCAGATAAACTGGGAAATCTTTTGTTTCTTTGTTTCTTTTCCTTTTTTTATAGATGGAACAAAGATTTACAAGTTTCTATCTGTTATTTATATCTTTTCTCTTTTTTTTTTTTTTTTTTTTTTCTAGATTATTACATCAGATATCACGCCACTCGTGGACTGACTACTATGTTTCATCGTAATGGTCAAGTGAATATTGCGTCTTGGATGCGTAGATTGCCGGACCGTTCACGGAGCTTTCCGATGTATGTAAATAATGAAAGAAAAAACTCCACTTCTATATATAAGTTAGAGAAATACGAGAAAGTATCCAATCACAAATCAGCTGCGAGGGCTGCTCAACAAATCATAACACAAATTTTGCTGTTGGTAAAAAAAATCACAAATAAAATGCTACTACTGCTACTACGAATGTTTCTCAGCGCAGCTGTTAAGCTCACGGCCTAAAAAAATAAAGGCTTGTCAAAAATATCAAAGTTTGACAACTTCAAACAGAATTAGTCAAATCTTTTAGATACTCGACCTTTTATAGACTCCTTAATCCTTCAAATTGCTTATGATAATCCTTTGTAAATACACATAAAAGTAAAGTTAGCGATCGGGGTCGAGGGCGACAAGAAGGCTCCCTTTTCAATAGCTACTACACCGAGGTGTAGGGGAGGGCGCTACTCATTTCCCTGGATAGTTCCACTTTACCCTTGATACGTACCTTATATTGCTGAGTGTTTAGCAAGGAGGTATCAAGTACCATTTTCAAAGTCTTTGGTGTGACGCGACCTGGGATTGAACCCAGGTCTCCCGGATGATTTGCGAACACTCTACCACTAGGCCAATGAGCATAACTGCAAATAACTATTCTGAATTGGTGCTGGACTTCCCAACAATAGCTGAAAACGGCCTCTCCTCAAAGCGTAATATATATATATATATATATATATATATATATCATCATGTCTCACTATCAGCACAAATATCCCTGACCCTCTCTCGCTACCCCTCCCTATCGTCCATTGCTTCTGGGAGGTACTCAAGGCTACATCCTGTATCGGCACTGAGCTGCTGTATGTAGGTTCGAGCTGGTCGTCTTGCCTTTGCTCGTCCTTGTGAAGGGATCCACAAGAGTACATCACTTATGAGCTCATCCCTACTTCTACAGCAGTGTCCCGCATGTCTGGTTCGTCTAATTTGGATAGTTTTCGTGATGGGCAGTAGGTGGCCCTACAGCAATTCCTTTGTGGGGTGCTGCCTCCAGGACTTGTTCAATATTGCTCGCGGCATTCTTGTGTAGTTGCAGTCAAGCTTTTCCTCCATACCTTTAGTTAGCGTCCATGTAATGCATCCATATAGCAGTATCGACACGACCGCTGCTTGGAAGAAACTACGCTTCATTTTATCGGTTAGTTCTAACTTCTATATGACCGATTGTCTATTGATAGCAGTCCGTGCTTTTGCTAGTCACATGTCGATGTCTGTCTCGGTTGATGAAACACTGCTTCCTAGGTAGGTGAATTTGTCAACTAGTTTCAGAGAGCTACCATTTTGTGTGGAGATGTCGCCTGTTTGATTAAAGCTCCTATATTCCGTCTTGTATGCATTGACATGGAAGCAGATGCCTGTAGCGGCTCGTTCCAGAGTATGTAGCAGGGTTTCAGCTTGGGCGGGTGCATTTGCCAGAAGCGCTGTATCATCAGCGTAGTCCGCGTCCAAAAACAGTGGGTGTGGATTATTCGCGTATAGAATATATGAAGAATTTCATATAAATCTATAGGAGTGCTCGATGTATGGCTATTGTTATGTATTCCCTATCCAGGTTTATATAACAAAACTCACATACAGAGCATATACAGAGCAATTAAAAGGAAACCGCTATTTTGTAAACTTACTAACATTAACATTGGTAAATACTTCCTAAACCTCCTAGATAAGCACTTAAATAGGGATAATCTATTCAGAAAACTTTTCTATAGGAAAACAGTAAAAATTAGTTACTCTTGCACAAAGAAAATGCATAGTATCTTATATAAGTATAACAGGAGGTTACAAGACGAATTAAATAGAAATGGTAGGGAACTAAATGTGGCGTCTTGTAACTGTAGAAGTACGAGGGAATGCCCCATGAGCGGACGATGCAACTCGAAGAACGTCATATACCAAGCGTACATTTCCCCCATGTAACATAATAATGATAGAGAGAGGGTCTATATAGGTATCTCCGTTGGAATTGGAAACAAGGACTGTATAACCACTGACATTCTTTCTCCAATCTGTGACTTAGAAACCAAACCGCTCTAAGTATTTTTGGAACCTTAAGGATCGGGAGTTAACCCCACCTCCAAATAAAGTGGAAAATAGTCAGGCAGTCTTCAAATGCGAATAGCTTCAATGGTAGATGTTCCTATTTACCCAACCCCTCTGCTCGGGCAGGATATGACACAAGGTTAATTTTTAAGCGGAGTTTAACAGGTTTGAATTCAGAGTTTTCCTTCTCCTAGACTAGTTGCTTCACCGAGGCTGAAGAACCTAGTCTGCCCTACTATTTACCCATAGCTGGAGGGAGAATAATTGGATTCATACTTTTCCCAAGGGTATTAGTGCTATGTGAAATGCAGTCAGTCTCGTGCAGGATTTGAACTCGTGTCGCCGTGTCCATTTCCTACGACGATAACCATTACACCACGGGCACCTCCTAAATGGTAGATGTTACTTGTGTATCGATAAAAAAAATTAGTAAAATCAATTTTAAAAATTGCAGACTACTGTTAAATGAACGGAACGAGCTTGTGTTTAAATGCAGACATAAAAGTAAATTTACATTATCCTGACTGGAGGCCACCGAGGCTCCTTCTCAAAACAATAACAGGGATTCATTCAAACTGCAATCATTCAAACTGCAAACACGAGTAAGTTCAAGTCTTTCTGAGTACCCCATTAACAAGGCCTTGTGCCATATTTGTTCTCTGACAAAAGCAACCAGCTGGAAACATACACGTATGTAAGAACAAAATAAATGAATAAATTTTTAAAATATAAATTTTTTCGTGGACCTACCTATTTTAAAATACTTTTATTCTCTCTTTGGACTTACAATAAAATTATATATATATATATATATATATATATATATATATATATATATATATATATTATTCAATTCAGTAAATCCGGAGTAGGGAATAATTCCAATTAGGACCAATAAGATATTCAAAAATAGAATATTAAATTTAATTAATCCAGGTAAAGACCTCAATTTAAATAAAATCCACAGAGCAACAATCGATCACATTAAGATAATAGATTTATTTCCATCCTGTTAAGAGCATTGATATAAATCAATGCTCTAAAAGAATTAACAGGACTTCTTCAAATCAAACATGAAAAGGATTAAAATGATTTTTTTTCACATTTACAACCAGACTAAGACAAAAAAAAGAACTTATTTCTCCTATATAATAAAGCAAGCCTAAACCGTCAAGTAACAATAAGTATCAAATTATTATGGCATGTAAAACTACACCCGGTTTCAATATACTTCAAGATAACAGTGGCAAAATTTACACTTACAATAAAACATGTCAAAAATTCAAATATTAGTAACAAAATTATTCAGACAATCTCATTTTAGTATATCAATTCTTATCATTAAAATGAGTTAAAAAATCTAAAACTAATTTCTACAATAAAGTAAAAATCACTAATATAAATTAACATTCTAATTCATTTACCAATTTAATAAATCATAATTATCCATTTTCTGTTTATTTATTTATTTATTCACTTATTTTTGAAAATAGTCTAAATTCATTTTTATGCCTTCATCTAGCGATTAAATCCTATCGCTAATTTAATAGGTTACCAGGATCAAAGTATAACATAATTTGTATCTTTTCTTCCAGACACAAATTACATCTACTCTCAAAGCAGCTAGGAGTAGTAAATCTTTTCAATATTCTCCATTGAATTTCTGGGGTTAAACCCATATTTTTCAACTTCCAAAAATGTTTGGATAAAGCTTGAGAAATCAAAAAGCTTTATCCAAACATACTTCTTTCGTTGGAGCGTTGTCTGTTGATGAATACTATCTACATGTCTCTCTCTCTCTCTCTCTCTCTCTCTCTCTCTCTCTCTCTCTCTCATACGTTAATTAGCCTAAAGCAAACGCACCACTCCTATTTCTCGACGTATCTTTTCCCTCTTATCTGGTCCGCATAATTCTCCTTTTAGTTTTATATATAATTGTATAATCATATTTCAATAAAACAGCTTATAATTGTTATCGATCGAGATCAAGACAAATCTCTGTTAAAAAGAGATTTGTCTCGATCTTGGAGTTGCTAACGTCTTCTGAAACTCCTTCCTACAAGCCTCCAGATCCATCAAAAGAAACTCCAAGTTGAGTCAGTCTTCGTTCTGCGGGTCTTTAAAAACACAGCGGCGTTGGCAACCAGTCTGAAGATGCATGTTGTCATCCCTGTAAGAGGACAACATTTGGTGCCTTAAGACACAAAATACACAGCCCAGTCGGTTGGAGCAGTAAAATACGCCAACTGCATCTTTGCAAACGACTAAGACCCCCTAACGAGTGTCCTGGATATAACATTAAATTAACTGTGATGCTCAGTTCTGAACCTCCGGGGAATGTGAAATACACCTACTGATCCATTGTTCCCAGGTCCACTCTGACCCGGCGTTATAGCACCTGTAAAGATCCTATCTACCGGTCAAATAGAAATGTTTTAACCATTTAATTGTATGAAAACAAATAACAGTTAAATTGAATTTGGAGGTGCCCATGGTGTAATGGTTATCGTCGAAGGAAATGGACTCGGAGACACGAGTTCAAACCCTGGACGAGACTGATTGTATTTCCCATAGCATTAATACCCTTGGGAAAGGTATGAATCCAATTATTCTCCCGACAGCTATGGGTAAATAGTAGGACAGACTGATTTCTTCAGCCTTGGTGAGGCATCTAGTCAAGGAGAAGGAAAACTCTGAATTCAAACCTGTTAAACTCCGCTTAAAAACTGACCTTGTGTCATATCCTGCCCGAGCGGAAGGGTTGGTAAATATGGGCATAATAGTTATATTGAATTGTTACTATTACATAGAAATACGTGAAACAATTTAACTGTGTGCAAATAAACAAGTAATGATTGATGGGAAATAGAATTATTTGAGTTAGATAGAAATACTTGAAAACATTGAACTGTTTGCAAAAAAAAAAATGAGCTCTGGGTTGTGGAAGAATATCATATACAAAATCTGTTTACAAATCATATATATTTGATATATACGTACGTATAAAGAGGATTTGGCATCAAATAACCAATACGGGTTGATATGCCCTAAAATCTAACCAAACAATACGATAATGAGATATCCCCTCTCTCAAGACACATCTTCACCAAAAAGGAAAGACAAGCACCAGACTTAAGAGACTATTTTTATACACTTCCCTCTTTGTTATATTTGTTTACATAAATTATATTTGTTTACACAAATTGTCAATTTGTTACTTTTGTTGGTCACTTACATTATTTATATAAATGTTTTACTTAAATGACAAACGTAAACGCAAGTCCTGTGATCAGAGAAGTTGCAAGTGGATTAAAAATCCCAATATTCATCGGAAAACAGGCCGATCTGAAACCTTGGCAAGCAGCATTTAAAAAGAAAGTGCAGTTCTCTAAATAAACAGATCTAGAACTCATTAATTCTAGCCTACGATTTTTCAGATGGAATCGAAACGGAGATTATCTCGACGAGCATCCGGACATCTCCAGTACGGAACTATTTGAGCCGTTATCTGCTCAGTACAGAGAGTTTGCGAACAATGTTGTGGCTACTTGAGTCTAAATTAGGAGACAAAATAAAGATGAGCTTCTTACTGAATTAGCTAGTAGGATGAAAAAATTGGCTTGGTTTGCATATTAGGACTTTGAATTAAAAGAAAATCTAACATTACACCTACAGTTAACGTATTTTTTATTACAGTTCTGGTTTACTTTGGTTTTATGGTTTTGGTTTTGTTGGGTTTTATGGCATATCAATCTTTGTAGGTTATTTAACGCCAAATCCATTTTTATGTAAATAATCAGTTCTATTTCAAACAATTCAGTACAGAGTTTAATTGTCAAAAACATTTCTATGTCAAACTATTCAAGCAGTTATATATAACAATTCAATTTAGTGTAAGTACAGTTTCAATGTCAAAAATAGTTCAATTTAAAACAATTCAGTTTAGCATAAGCACGCAGTTTAAATGTAAGTAGAGTTTGATTGTAAAAAAAAAACATTTCTATTTCGAGCTATTCAGTTTAGTCAAGCAATTCTAATTCAGTTAATTCAGTTTAGTAAAAGTACAGATTTTGTTTACACACAGTTACATGCCAGAACAGTTGTATGTTAAACAATTCAGTTTAGTGTAAATACAGTTTCAATGTCAAAAAACAGTTCTATTTGAAATAATTCAGTTTAGCACGAGTACGCAGTTTAAATGTAAGCACGGTTCAATTGTCAAAAACATTTCTATTTCAACATATTCAGTTTAGCATAAGTATGCCGTTAGTTCTATTTAACCTATATATAGGGCCCTATCAGGTGCTACCACGCCGGACCAGAGTGGACCTGGGAGCAATGGCAATGAAGGGGTACTCCATATTCCCCAAGGCCCCAGCATTACTGGAACCTCACCATCAGATTGTTTAGTGTCATATCAGGACACTCGTTGGGAGGGTCTTACCCCTCTGCAGAGGTGCAGTCAGTGTCTTCTACAGCCCCAGCCGACTGGGCAAATTACAGTTCTCATTAACATTTATTAAAGATGTGACAAGTTTTAATCCTACAAAGTTATTTGCGGCTTTGTGATTGTCAAGAGAGAGAGCGAAAGGCTCTACGAACGACTACGATGTCACCGGGGATAAGAGCTGTTATATTCCGTGAATAGGGTTCAGAGCAAGGTACATTAGCAGCCAAGATAAGTGGGCCTCTGTACCATGTTAAGGGTGACCAAGGCGGAAGATTGCAGCAAAGAACGGTATATTGACCTCCGACCGGGCTGTCAAAATAGGAAAATGCACCTGTGTAAATAGCAGTAATCTTTTTATGTTTTCTTTTGTTAGTCTTTCTAATTTGGTATAATATTTTTTTACATTAAAAATTAAATAGCTGGACCCGACGGAGAGCGCATATTTCTGCTAGTATATACATATGAAGCAAATAAAGAGTGAGAAAAAGTGCAGAAAGAATAGAAGACAACACAAGTAGCAAAAGCAACAAAAGCAGTCCTACAATTCACACTCCAGCTTTGCAATATATATATATATATATATATATATATATATATAAGTGTGTGTGTGTGTGTGTGTGTGTGTGTGTGTGTGTGTGTGTGTGTGTGTGTGTGAAAAATACAATATCTAGAGGATATATCTATTTATATTTTGTATTTCGATCCTTTTGTTTTTCATATTTTTATTTTTGAATAATTATCTATTTATTTCCGTTTCACTCTCACTTTCTTTCTCTCTCTCTCACTCTCTCTCTCTCTCTCTATATATATATATATATATACATATATATATGTGTGTGTGTGTGTGTGTGTGTGTGTGTGTGTATGGGGACAGTCAAAACTATGTGTATATATGAGGGTCATTCAATAAATAAATGGAATTAAAAATAAATAAATAAATAATTTTTAAAAAATTTCAGAATATTTTCCATAAATATAAACTTATCTCCTTAAATGTAAAATCATTTTCATCTCGCAAAAAATGAGGCAGTTCTAATAGTGGTCATTCAAACAGAGAACTCCAAGATTGAACAGAGGTCTGTCATCAAATTTTTGGTGGGTGAGAAGTGCAAACTATATCAAATTTACAGAAAAATCTGTGATGTGTACGAAGAAACATGTTTGAGTCATAAAATTCTTTACAAATGGGTTAAATATGGGTTATTCATATTCTGTTTTGTTGATAAATTTCCGGTCTGTACTGTTGGCGCGCAAACTCAAAAATGACAGCCCGATTAACACGGGGTTAAAAACAACTAAAGGTTAAAATCAAAGACAATTGCTGTCAAAATTATTACTTTACTCCATTTTTTTTTTTCACACTAGTTTTAACTTGGGACTTTTTTTTACTGAAGACTAAGTGACAGCAAGTCTCCTCAGATCTCTTCTTAATATCTTACCACATAAGTATCGACACTTCTTCGACTTGCGAGTTATTGTAAAATGACCAAGTCAAAATGATCTACCTGTATAAAAAAATGCGAAATATATTTATATATGTATTGAGTATACTTACGTACTACGAATGTTAATAAAAGAAAATGGTTTCGTATAAAAAAGAATAGACAAGAAGTTGATGATATACTGCCAAAACTATGACAGATGCAGACGACGCAGATGATCTCGAGCTTCTCTCGAATACACTTACTCGAGTTGAATCCCTGCTGCATAGCCTGAAGCAAGCAGCAGGAGGCATTGGTCTCTACGAGAACGCAAATAAAACAGAGTACAGGTTTTAAACAGGAAAGGACCATCTCCACTTTAAGAGTCAAGCCTCTAAAATTAGTTGTCTAGTTCACATACCTCGGCAGCGATATCTCATCTACTGAAAGCGATATCACTGTACACGTAGCGAAGGCGTGAACTCCTATTGACAGTTTATCGATCATATGGAAATCTGACGTCCCTGGTAACATAATACAGGATGTTTTTCAAGCTGTAGTTGTGTCTGTACTAATGTATAGATGCACCACCTTGACTCTCATAAAAAGCATGAAGAAAAAAGCTAGATAGGAACTACTTAAGAATACTGCGTGTTGTCTCGAGCAAATCTTGGAAGCAGCACCCCTCAAAAGAGCAGCTGTACGACCACTTATTTTTCTTTTCACAAACTATCCAAGTAAGACGAACAGAACATGCTGGGTACTTCTTGTGAAGTAAGGACGAACTCATAAGCAATGTTCTGTAGTGGACTCAAACACATGGACACACCAGTGAATGAATTATCCAGGGTTGCATGATCTTTGACTAGAACCCTTACGGCACAATACTCTTGAATGTATTTATGGTTACTACTTGACTCTGATGACTTCTACTGAATCAAGTTAGCCAGGGTTGCATAGTCCGGACAGTAACTGGTGATAGCCAGCCGGAAGCAGACTTCCAAATATTCTTTGAATGGCGTGGGCTCTACTGAATCCCTTTTCAATTGCTACTGCACTTAGGTGCGGGGAAGGGCGCTACTCTTTTCTATGGATTGCTCCACTTTACCCTTGATCTCTACCTTATAATGCTGAATGTTAAGCAAGGATGCATCAAGTACCATTTTTTGAGTCTTTGGTATTGAATCCCTGGTCTCCTGGGCGATTAGCGAACTTTACCGGCTAGACCAGTAGTAAGTAAAGTTGGCTCCCTTTTCAATAGCCACGACACCGAGGTGTAGGGAAGGTTGCTACTCCTTTCCTTGGATTGGTCCACTTTACTCTTGATATGTACCTTATAATGCTGATAATAATGAACACGGTGATACGAGTTCAAATCCTGGACGAGACTGATTGCATTTTCACATTGCACTGATACCCTTGGGAAAGGTATGAATCCAATTATTCTCCCTCCAGCTATGGGTAAATAGTAGGACAGACTAGGTTCTTCAGCCTTGGTGAGGCAACTAGTCTAGGAGAAGGAAAACTCTGAATTCAAACCTGTTAAACTCCGCTTAAAAACTGACCTTGTGTCATATCCTGCCCGAGCGGAGGGGTTGGGTAAATAGTACCTTATAATGCTGAGTGTTTGGCAGGGAGATATCAAGTACCATTTTTTGAGTCTTTGGTATGACCCTTAATAATCAGTTATAACAATTTGGTTTTTGGGTTCGTAGGGGCTCGGGTATTTGGGTTTAAATATCGGTTTCCATTGTTTTCTTTCTTCTTTTACCCATGTAGTTCATAGGCGTCTTCTTTGTCTGTGAAGGCTGCAAAAGAATAACTGGAGGAAAGGAAAGAGACGAAGATAGGAGATACCTTTTAAATTTCAACTTTAGTTTTGGTTTTCATACGGCTATTCTGTAACAAGGACATTTTTCCTGGACCAGTAGAGAACAGTCACAATCTCAAACGAGGCGTTGAAATGTACGTGTCGTTTTCGGTGGTTGATGAGTCCAAAGTCGGTGTTTTTAGTTGTGGGTGATAAGTTCCGTTGCCGCTTTCAATATTGGCTGCTGTTATAGGAGACACTGTCTCACGCCAAGTACGAGGCTTGGGCGGAAACGTGCGCAGCCTGCTACCAGCCGAGGGAAAGAAGGTCCGTCTAGTGTCAAAGGTAAGGCTGAAGTCAGTTTGAAGATCTACTGGCGGGAGAGTGAGCCAGCGTACCGCTAAGCAGACACGTGGTTTTTTCCCACCTGCGCTTGGTACAGTCACCAAAGCGTTGGTACAGGACTTGGAAATAAAAGGACGAGTGGAGACCATCCAAACTACAGCATTGTTGAAATCAGCTAGAGTACTGAGAAGAGTCCTGGAGAGTTGAGGAGACTGACTCATACTCCAGTGGAAAACAGAGTGAAAAAAAAAGCGAAACGAGAGACTTATACCTCGTCAGTGAACTAAAAAAAAAAGCTGTAGAACATGAAGGTGATGGTGATACCAATAATAACTGGCGCACTCAGAACGGTCCCCAAAGACTCGGAAAGGGAACTGGAAGAGTTGGAAATCAGAGGACAAATCGAGACCATCTATTACTGCTTTATTGAGATCGGCTAGAATACTTTGAAAAATCATGGAAACCCGAGGAGACTTGTTGTCACTCATACTCCAGTGGAAAATCATCAACCAACGCTGGTGTGAAAACTCTCAAAAGAGTAAAATACTACAACTACAACTACAACTACTAATAATAATAGAGACTCGCCAGGCCACATCATTACTAAGATCGACTAGAATTCTTAGAAGAGTCTTCTAGGGCTGATGCGACTTGTTGTCACTTGAACTTCTTTGAAAACCTATAGTTACTCCTAACGTGAAAACTCACATAAACGAAATAGATTAGTAAATAATAAAAGTTGACAACAATGCATGTGAAAGCTAAATAAAGATTATGTTGTTGCTATTGGTGAAACTAGTGTAAAGGTTTAAAAGGTTAAATCTGATTGTCTGTGAGCATTCTTGTTTGGTCAGTAAAAGCAGGCTGGTACAGATAATCAGGTCTCCCCCACACAAGAAAAAGTGGGTGTGGGTTCCTGTCTCTCCAACAGGCTATCCTTTATAATGCCCGGTCCACCTTGTTAAATCGTGACCAGAGACTTTTCTCGAGTCGTTTATTATGATACTGGTCAGCATCTAATAATAGATATCAACAGACTTGTCACCCTAAGTTGACAAGGTGCTCCCTGTGAAAATCACCCCTCACAGTAAATGTGACGCCGAATAATTTTTGATCAATGGGTTGTTTAACACTGAAATTTGAAACGAATAATTTACTCCCAGTTATATGATTTAAAATATTCTTATCTAATAAGATTAACTTTCAGACATCTATTAGAGCCATAGATGGGACCCAAACAGATGCTATTACTCCAGGTCAGAGTTGACCTGGGAGTAATGGCAATGATGGGGTATTTCTCACTCTTCTTTATCTTCTTAATTCTAGTTTTAACGCAACAAGCTCGATGCAATAAAAGGTTAGAATAAAAAGGTTTTGTGGAATGGCATGTCAACTTTCATAGGATACTTTATGCCAAGTCCATCTTCATAGAAGAACAGCAATGATACAATTTAACCCATAACAGGAGGGGGACAAGGGGTTCATGCCTTTCCTAAAGATATTAGCCCGAAAGTAAACTTAATAGCGCGACTGGAGTTCGAACTTGCTTACTTCGAGGTTGCAGTCATGCACTTTTGCTAATACACCATTGGGACGTCCTCGCAAGAAATGGGAAGATGAAGGATAATACTTGTCAGAATTTTAAAATACATTTTTAAATTGGTTTTTGTTTAAATTCTGTGCTTTTTATTTGTTTCGATATGTTGTTTAGCGATTATATTGCATACATGTGTGCGTGTGCGTGTGTGTGTGTCTATAGGATACACATTTTTTCTAGTCTTAAAAATAAGCAATAAAAACATACTTAAGAACATTCTAGAAATTTAGAATCAAAACTGCATTAGCATTTAAATTACATTTTTATATTTTTCAACCAATCAGCTAAAATCATAGAATAGAACATTCTAGAAAATTAAGATCGGAAGTGAACTAACAGAAAATATTTAGGCTCGAAAATAGAATAGTAAAATACAAATCTGATTGGTCAATAAATGTCTACGCGCCAAAATTTTAGGACGATTCTTTGATCCACCTGTAGGATATAAATAACACAGAGTTAGGGAGCCATACACACAAGACACAAGCTTACACACAAACGAAGACACAGACGAACACAAGCCACTAAGCCAGTAGCCGATACTATGTCTAACAAATTCCTTTCCTTCCTCAACTAAAGTTCATGAACTCTCTTCAAATGGCCGAGAATTATATTCAAAAGAAAAACCCGACAGACTTTCTTTCATCAACGCGACACACTGTCGCCACTGTCATAAAACCCGCTATAAACTTAATGTAAGTAAGAACGACTTATTTACGGACTCAGTTAACATGAACATACACATATCTTTAAACAAATTTATTCTCTTCTTGTCAAACTTTATTTTCCAAAAGGCCATTTATACATCCTGTATTTTATTTGTTTTCATATTCTGTTATATGCTTATTAAATTGTTTGTTGTTTAATGTTCGTTGTGTTCTATTCCATTTCTTTCACGCGATTGTAAAGTTTTGTGTTGTATTTGTGGTGGGAATAATTTAGAGAGCAATCTACTGAAATAACCAAATTACATACTCACCCCCCACATGTCTGTGTGTTTTGTCTATTTGTTTAACGTCTTACTAACGAGCCTTGTATATCAAGTTACAGTCCAGCCGTGTATCTTATTTCACGGATCAGTTCGTGTGGCTTGGTCGTATGGTCAGGTTAAGGTCGGTCAAGGTCGCCTGACATACGTACCGTGAAAGCTTCGCATTCGTGTCACATGGCTAAGACCGGCACTCTCTGGGTCCCAGGAGGGGGGTTATCTCCCAGACTCTCGGTTTATCGCCTGACGCATGAGGAGCAGCTTTTTTTAGGAAAATGCAGACGGGGCCAAAAGTATTTTTGGAGCCACCGAGCGTCCATGTAGTGCATCCATACAGCAGTATCGACACGACTGCTGCTTGGAAGAAACTGCGTTTCATTTTATCGGTCAGGTCTGACTTCCATATGACTGATAGCCTATTGGTAGTTGTCCATGCCTTTGCTAGTGTTAACCTTGTCAATTGATGACAGAAATGCATATACGAGAATCATTAAATGAGTTTCCAGACTTTTTTTGTATGGGCACTTTTATTGATAGTATACACATGAAACTATAGTCCCATTCGAAGTAATCTCCTCCGGCTGCAATGCACTTGTTGTACTGTTCCAACAACTTCTGGAAGGCCTCATTGAAGTCCTTTTGAGTGAGTGTGTCAATGACCTTCGTCACAGCCTCTTTCATCTCCTCAATTCTCTCATAACGACAGCCCCTGAACTTAGGGAATAACCAAAAGTCACTGAGAGCAAGGTCTGGACTATAGGAAGGGTGAGGAACTGTGTTGATGCCCATCTTGGTCAAATAGTCTGTGACAAGGATGGAGTTGTGGACCGGTGCATTGTCCTGGTGGAAATGCCACTGACCCGATTTGAAGAGTGCTGTCCTCTTCCGATGGAATCTCCTCCTGAACTCCCTTAAAACCTAAACATAGTAACCCTAACCCTAACCCTTTGGCCAATCAACTCTGGTGTATTGACTTTCTTACTCCTCTCACACCTCTCATTATCCCTCACAGACTCCCTGCCTTCCTTGAATCTCTTATGCCACTCAAAAACTGATGCTTGATTCCTGCAAGATGCTCCAAAAACAGTCTGAAGCATTCCATACGTTTCTGTGACATTTTTTCCAAGTTTAAAACAGAATTTTATTGCATATCGTTCTTCTAAAGTGTCCTTACGTCCTGATTGCATTTTCGAAATTCACCAGCTGTGACAATCAGGCTTTAGTAGGGTGTATTCCAATTGCAGCTGTCATTGTTGATTTTAAACAAGAAATCATAAAAATTAGTCCGTCATCTCATAAGATGTATAGCAATAACATAGTGAATTTTCAAGAGTCTACGACAATTTTAAATGCCTGTACAAAAAAGTCTGGAAACCTATTGAAGGCACCACGTATGTTTAAGGAACATGTTTTAACTGTTTATTTTCAGGAAGGAATGTTTATTCTAAAATTGGTAATCATTTCTTGAACAGGCCAATAATTTACACACTATTATGTGGTTTCAAGGATTTCAACCACTTGAAAGTAACTAATAATAATAAGTAAAGTAAAGCTGGCGACCAGAAGGCTCCCTTTTCAATAGCTACTACTCCGAAGGGGAGGGTGCTACTCCTTTCCCTGTATTGCTCCACTTTAACCTTGATAAGTACCTTATATTACTGAGTGTTAAGCAAGGAGGTACCAATACCATTTTTATAGTCTTTGGTATGACACGACGTGGGACTGAACCCAGAAGAATCCTTTGTAAACAATTACGGCTTCAAGTAACCACAAACAATTTGTATGGTATCCTGTATCACTATTAGCTACATCATCTAGGAAGTGCCCGTGGTGTAATGGTTATCGTCGCAGGAATTGGACACGGCGACACGAGTTCAAATCCTGGACTGATTGCATTTCACATAGCACTAATACCCTTGGGAAAGGTATGAATCCAATTATTCTCCCTCCAGCTAGGGCAGACTAGGTTCTTCAGCCTTGGTGAGGCAACTAGTCTAGGAGAAGGAAAACTCTGAATTCAAACCTGTTAAACTCCGCTTAAAAAATTGACCTTGTGTCATATCCTGCCCGAGCCGAGGGGTTAGGTAAATATGATCAGCTATATCATCTATAAAGAAAAAAAATTGATGCAGACCTCAAAATATTAGATTTGGTGCTTATATAGAATGATTTAATAAAATTTCTATAACAATGTACAAAAAAATTATATAAAAAATGTAATACTACATTCACCATCCAGGTAAGAGTAAGTTTCAGTTATTTGTTTAATTTTTTAACTGATTTAGAATTGCGTCAACTACCTACAATTCATATACCGTCCATATTTCTTTAGTCTTTCTTCACACAACCACTAAGAAAATGGTGACTTACGGCAATTTGCCGATATACCATTAAAGAATATCTAGGGTTACTTTATGCCAAGAGGTTTGGGAATTGTGTACATTGTACGTTTATATTTGCATTTTTGTGTTGTTTTGTAAGGTTTTTTTCATTATCAAGTATTCCAATCTAATACAAATAATTCGCACACTGTGGTACAGTTTCACACATTTTGTCAAATTTTCTCACATTTGTATGGTTTCAAGTATTCCGATCAAATATAAATAATCTGCACACTGTTGTATGGTTTCTAGTATTCCTATCTAATACAAATAATTTAGGCAGAGTTGTATGGTTTCAAGTATTCTTATCTAATACAAATAATTTGCACACTGTTGTACGGTTTCAAGTATTTCTATCTAATACAAATAATTTGAATTGTTGTATACTTTCAAGTATTCCTAATACAAATAATTTGCACCTTGTTGTATGGTTTCAAGTATTTCTATCTAATACAAATAATTTGTACACTGTTGTATAGCTTCTAGTATTCCTATCTAATACTAATGATTATATGGTTTCAAGTAACCAAGATTCATGTTTAAGATTTACTTTAAAGATTATAAAGTTTCTCTTGAGTGTTTTTACGATTAATCTATTGATTTTAGCAAATGAAAATAATCCTAAGTAAACAATTATCGTTTCAATAAACTATTCTTCTTGCAACTAAATTACACACAATCAAATGGTTTCATGTATTACTATATAATTCTAAGAATTTGCACAATATTAGATGGTTTAATACAAATAACTTTTATACCCTTCCTTTAAAATTATGGGTAGAGTGTTCGTCAATTGCCCTGGAGACCAGGTGTTCAATTCCTGGTCGAGTAATACCAAAGATTCAAAAAAAGTACTTGATGCCTCCTTGCTTAACAGTCAGCATTATAAGGTACAGATCAAGGGTAAAGTGGAGCAATCCAGGGAACGGAGTGGTGCCATCCCTACACCTCGGTGTAGTAGCTAATGAAAAAGGAGCTTTCGGGTCGCCCTTGACTACAGTCGCCAACTTTACTTACTTTACAAATAATTTGCACACAGTTATATTGTTTCAAGTATTCCTATCTAACACTAATGGTTTTCAAATAAATTTATTTAACCGAAAGATGGAAACCTAACAGGTACGAGCACATCGGGTCAGAGTGGAATTGTAAAAAAACGAAAAGGTAACATCACACTTTCCGGAAGTGAAGCCTCACAACCGAATGCAGTTTATTATCATATCAAGAAGTTTCCTGTTTTATGCCAGGAAGGTCTTACTCTTCAGTAGGAAATACAGTTGGCACATTTTAAGTTCTGGTGATAGAGCTGATTCATTTTGACGGCTAATGCTGGCAACATAACAGCGCCTTTTCCACATTTGTACTCACCCTACCCATTTGTAGTTGTACCCTCTGGTCTTAAAGGGTGCTTCTCTCGGACTACCCGGGTAACGCGCCTGGATACAAATAATTTCTATACGCTTATTCCCAGGTGAATAGAAGTGAAATATGCCTCGATCAAGTATCAAAAAATCGGTGATGAAAAACACGTTCAAAATTGAATTTAGAACGTGTGAAATGTTTTCTTTTTCATTTTTTCTTTTTTTTTTTTTTTTTAGAACAGTCACTGCTTGCTTTCTATTTTTACCCCCAAGGAACTAAGAAAATAACCACTGGTGCAACCACACTTAGTCCAATGATCTAGAACAGAAATGAGGAACTAGCGATCTTCTAAGCCGGTGGTATTTATTTACCCAACCCCTTCGTCACGGAGTACAGCTGGTTTAAAATCAGAGTTTTCTTTCTCTTAAATTGGTTGCTATGCCAAGGCTGAAGGGCCCAGTCTGCTGCACACCCGGTTGTAGGAGCTTATGATATGCTATCTGTACCCCTTACCGAGTTGTAAGACCTCCCCATAATCACATTTGATGGTGAGGCTCCAGTTCTTGTATGGGGAGTGTGAATTGCCTTTTCATTACAATTACTTCCAGGTCCACTCTGACCCAGAGGGGTAAAACCTGTTAATGTCTCTTATATAGGTCAAATAGATCGTGCCATTGGCCTAATGAGTTGAGTGTTCGCCAATGGTCCGGAAGACCGGCGTTCAATCCCAGGTCGAGTCATACCAAAGCCTCAAAAAATGGTATTTGATGCCGCCTTGCTTAGCACTCAGCATTATAAGGTTAGAATCAAGGGTATAGTGGAGCAATTCAGGGAAAGGAGTAGCGCCCTTCCCTACACCTCGGTGTAGTAGCTATTGAAAAAGGAGCCTTCGGGTCACCCTCAACAACGGTCGCCAACTTAACTTACTTTTCACTCAGACCTTTTTGCAAATTATTGCTACTTGATGAGAATACTTATTTTCATAAAACCAAATCCAAAAAATGCTTAAGAAATAACGACACAAAAAAATATAAATATGAACGCAATTCCTTAACCTCTAGGATAACACTAGACGTGTTGATATGCCATTAAAATCAATTATCCAACCAGTCTTCTCAACTATTTACCCATCTCTAAGGAAAAAGAGAAATGTAAATTGTTTCGTTCATGATTTAAATTTTGTTCAACGTGTCCACTTCCCTGGATAATAACCGTTACACCGCACACCTTCGTAGAATTAGTGGTATCCAGCCATTAAGAGATGATGCTTCTGACAAGAAAACCCGAATTCGGTGGATGGTAACTAAAACATCTTGTTGTTTTGAAATCTACAATCCGAGTTCAAATTTTGGACAAGGCTGTTAGCGTTTCATATTAGTGGAAAGACATGAAACCATTTGTTCCTTCTCTTTTTCCCGGCCGCAATAGGCCCAGTAATGGATAAATAGGAGGGCAGACTGAGCTCTGTAGCCTTCGTATATCAACCAGATTTGGAGAACGAAAATTTTGAATATATTTTATGCCCAGGCTTTCAGGAATCGCGTTCATTTTAATTCATATAAACTTTTTTGTGCAATTGTTTCTTAAGAGTTGATATAACTGCAAGTGTTCCTAATAATATTAATAATTCATATATTAATATTTAAACTATATTATTAATTATTAATAATGATATTAATAATCTATTACTAACCAGGCTATGAGTAGAATGTTCGCCAATGGTCCGGGAGACCAAGGTTCAATCCAAGGTTGAGTCATACCAAAGACTCAAAAAATGGTATTTGATGCTTCCTTGCTTAACACTCAGTATTATTAGGTACGGATCAAGGGTAAAGTGGAGCACTCTAGGGGAAGTAGTAGCGCCCTCCCCTACACCCTGTTGTAGTAGCTATTGAAAAGGAATCCTTCGGGTCTCCCCCCCACACCATTAACAATTAAATTATATATTAATAATTTTTATAATTTCAAGTAATTATTTCTATTTAATAAGTCATTTGTTTGCACAGTTACATGGGTTTAAGTAACCAATAATAATCTTAAAGAAACAATTATCATTTCAAGTAACTATTTTTAATACAAATAATTTACAGCAGGGGAGGGCAAAGTGCAGCCCGCGTGCTGCATGCGGCCTGCTACACTGTTCCGTCGGTCTGCAGGAGCCACTCATCATCATCATGTCATGCTGCCAGCACGGATATCCCCGACCCTCTCTCTCCACGTCTCCCTATCATTCATCGCCTCTGGCAGATCTTCAGGGTTACATCCCGTATCATCACATAGCTACTGTATGTATGTTCGAGCTGGTCGTCCTGCTTTTGATTGACCATATGCGGGGGTCCACAGGAGTACATCACTTACGAACTCGTCCTTGATTTTCCAGCAGTGTCCGGCATGTCTGGTTCGTCTAGCTTGGATAGTTTTCGTGATAGGTGGTAGGTGACCGTATAGTTGGTGCCTTGTGGGGTGTTGCTGCCCATATGTGTCGGTCAAAGTGGAACTGGGAGTAATGGCATTAAATGGATCTTCACCATCAAATGTATTTAAGTGTTATACCCAGGGCACCTATTTTTGAGTGATCTTTCACTTTTTCAGAAGATACGTATCCCAAGCTCAGGTGACAGAGCTACAAGAAGGTCAGAGGAATCTTGTTTTTAGGGCTACAACTTATCATTAGGAATATAAATTTACATTTTTCCTATCAGACAATAAGTTTTGGTCACATGGCTTCAAAATTTTCGGCTGATATTGATGTAATTCAGTTATAAATCATTTACAATACATTTCTATAGTAAAGCATTTCTAATGCATTTCTATAGCAAAATATTTTTAATGCAGGTTTATAGTATGACCCAGAGGCTGCAGAATACACCAACTGTATCTCTGCAGAGGGGTAAGACTCCTCCAACGAAAGTCCTGCATATGATACTAAACAACCTGATGAGGAGGCTCGAGTAATGCAGGAGCTTTGAGGAATGCAAATTACCTCTTTATTGCCATCGCTCCCTGATCCACTCTGGCTCGGAGTGGTAGCACCTGATAGGGTCCTATCTATGTGTCAAATAGAAATAAACTATGTATTTATGCTAAACAGAATTATTTGAAATAGAGCTGTTTGTATGTATAAAAATGGATTTGGCATTAAATAACCCAGAATAGTTGATATGCCATAAAACACAACCAAACCAAATCATGTATATATTTAATATATATGTATAAATAGGATTTGGCATTAAATAACCTACAATGGTTGATATACCATAAAACGCAACCAAACCAAATCATATATATTTAATACATATATATATATATATATATATATATATAGGATTTGGCATAAAATAACCTAAAATGGTTGATATGCCATAAAACCCAACCCAACCAAATCATATATATTTAATATATATGTATAAAGAGGATTTGGCATTAAATAACCTACAGTGGTAGATATGCCATAAAACGCAACCAAACCAAATCATATATATTCAATATATATGTATAAAGAGGATTTGGCATTAAATAACCTACAAGGGTTGATTAGCCTTAAAACCCAACCAGACCAATCCAAACGTTTATAGTAAATCCTTTGCAATGAGTTTTTCACACAAATCACATTTAAAGAAATACTTTCTTCCCGAATAATACTAAGAAGATAGGGATGACTGGCCAATGATAGATTTGTTAAATTATCTGTTTTTATTTTTGTAGTCGATATAGTATTCTTGAAAATTCGGTATCTTAATGATTCGTTTCTTCTCAAAATAGCGAAAGAAAAGAGGGAAAAAATGTCTTCCTTTCAACGCAAACCAAACATACGAAGTCGGCCAGAATTTATCACCAATAATCAAAACGTTTGATCAATGAGATATTTTTCTATCGATTGCTGCCAGTTAGTTGATTTCAAACATCAACTGCTCTAAAAATACCGATGCAGTGTCATGTGGCGCCACCTAACGGTAGCAGAGCTTAGTACTGTTTACTTCCCAAGGTTATTATTTACGATTATTAGTTTATTATATACACGCTTAAAAGCTGCCTTTCGTAGCAGATAAGTTCGATGTTGCGTTACATCCTATCTATAGAATTTATTTTATTGCTAATTTCAAATAATTGAATCGTAAGGCTCCAGTTCTATGCCTCTGGGTATTGAGAAATCATTCTTTCGTTCTCATTTTAAGCTGGCCCGGAATTATAGGAGCCGTTAGAGTCCTATCAATGGGTGAAATACACGAGTGAGATAATGTTTTGAACTACATAGGCTCTTCAAACATTGATACTATAACAAAGTATGAAGTACGTGGTGCATTCAATAGGTTTACAGACTTTTTTTGTACAGGAATTTAAAATTGTTGTAGACTCTTGAAAACCGGGACATTGGCCCAGCGGTTAGAGTGTTCGCCAATGGCCCGGGAGACCTGGGTTCAATCCCAGGTCGAGTCATACCAAAGACTTTAAAAATGGTACTTGATACCACCTTGCTTAACACTCAGCATTATAAGGTACGGTTCAAGGGTAAAGTGGAGCAATCCTGGGAATGGAGTAGCGCCCTCCCCTACACCTTGGTGTAGTAGCTATCGAAAAGGGAGCCTTCGGGTCACCCTCGACTATGGTCGCTAACTTTACTTTACTTATTGCTATACATCTTATGAGATGACTGACCAATTATTATGATTTCAGCTTCAAAACAACAGCTACAGCAGCAATTGGAATACACCCTATTAAAGCCTGATTGTCACACCTGATGAACTTCAAAACTCCAATCTGACACTTTAGAAGAATGATATGCAATAGAATTCTGTTTTAAACTTGGAAAAAAGGCCACAGAAACGTATGAAATGCTTCAGAATCAGTTTTTCAGTGGCAAAGGAGATTCAAGGAAGGCACAGAGTCTGTGAGGGATGATGAGAGGTGTGGGAGGAGTAAGGAAGTCAATACCCCACAGTTGATTGACCAAAGGGTTAGGGTTAGGGTTACTATGTTTAGGTTTTAAGGGAGTTCAGGTAGAGATTCCTTCAAATCGGGTCAGTGGCATTTCCACGAGGACAATGCACCAGTCCACAACTCCATCCTTCTCACAGACTATTTGACCAAGATGGACATCAAGACAGTTCCTCACCCTCCCCATAGTCCAGACCTTGCTCTCAGTGACTTTTGGTTATTCCCTAAGCTTAGAGGCTGTCGTTATGAGACAATTGAGGAGATGAAAGAGGCTGTGACGAAGGTCATTGACACGCTCACACAAGAGGACTTTCATGGGGTCTTCCAGAAGTTGTTGGAACGGTACAATAAGTGCATTGCAGCTAGAGGAGATTACTTCGAATGGGACTATAGTTTCATGTGTGTACTACCAATAAAAGTGCCCATACGAAAAAAGTCTGGATACTTATCTTGATGCCTGCAAAGAGTGAAATAATAATAATAATAATAATAATAATAATAATAATAATAATAATGGAACATGAAATTGACGATTGTACTAATTGTGATTGGTGCTTTTGGCACAGTAACTAAAGGATTATTGAAGGGCCTGGTGAACTTGGCAGTTGACGGACGAGTGGAGACCATCCAAACGACAGCATTATTTAAGACGGCCAGAATACTAAGAAGAGTCCTGGAGACTTGTGGAGACTTGCTGTCACTCAAACTCCAGTGAAAAACCATCTGCTAACGCTGATGTGAAAAACTCTAAAAGAGTATATATTAATAATGATAAAAATAATAATAATAATAATAATAATAGGAGAAAAAAACAATTCTATGGTCACTTTAAACGTCTGATAAACAACATCTCACGCCAGAAAACTTAGACCTGGCTAAGAAAAGGAAACCTTAAGAGAGAAACGGAATCTCTTCTAATGGCATTAAAATTGTCGAATTTGCTGTCCCGAAGGAATGTGAAAAGAAAGATAAGTACCTCGACCTTGCTAGAGAATTGAAAAATCTGTGAAACATGAAAGTAACGATTGTGCCAATTGTGATTGGTGCTTTAGACACCATAACTAGAGGATTATTAAAAGGCCTGGAGGACTTGGAAGTTGGTGGACGGGTAGAGATTATCCTAACGACTGCATTGCTGAGAACAGCCAGAATCCTGAGACGAGTCCTGGAGACTTGAGGAGACTTGCTGTCACTCTGACTCCCGTGAAAAACCATCCGCTAACACTGATGTGAAAAACTCTAAAGGAGTGAATAATAATAATAATGGAACATGAAGGCGTCGATTGTACCAATTGTGATTGGTGCTTTTGACACAGTAACTGAAGGATTACTAAAGGGCCTGGAGGACTTGTCAGTTTGCGGACGAGTGGAGACCATCCAAACGACAGCATTATTGAAGACGGCCAGAATACTGAGAAGAGTCCTGGAGACTTGTGGAGACTTGTGGAGACTTTCTGTCACTCAAACTCCAGTGAAAAACTCTAAAGGAATAATAATAATGATAATAATGATAATAAACGAGAAAGCTGCTCGAAACCAAACTATATAGCAGGAGCCTTATAAAAGGGATAAATAACTGGGCTTCGTAAGATACTCGGGACCATTCTTGAAGTGGACCAGAGAAGAACTTAAACAAATGGACCAGAGAACAAGAAAACTAATGACAATGTATGAGTCTTTACATCCCAGAGATGACGTAGATTGATTATATGTGAAGAAAAGAAGATGGAAGAGGACTTTCCAGCATTGCAGATAGCGTTGACACATCGATACAACGACTCGGAGACTACATAGAAAAGCACGGACGAAGACTGTTTACATCCACCAGAAACAATACTAACGACACGAGTATCAACAGAACGAAAATAACAAGAAAACAAAAATGGGAAGAAAAACAAATCTACCGACGTTTTAAGAGACTAACAAGCGACATCTCACTCGAGAAAATGTGGACCTGGATGAAAAAAAGGGAAATCGTAAGAGAGAATCTGAGTCTCTTCTAATAGCAGCTCAAAACACGCTATAAGGACCAATCATATCAAAGCAAGAATAGATAAGACGCACCAAAACAAAGGATTAATACAGGGACTGGAAGATTTGGAAATAAGAGGACGAATGGAGGCCATCCAAACTACAGCATCATTGATATCGGCCAGAATACTAAGAAGAGTCCTGAAGACTTGAAGAGACTTGCTGTCACTAAGACTCCAGTGTAAAACGCTGGTTTGAACAACTCTCAAATGAGTAGAATAATAATGATATGGATGACATCAAGCTGTTTGCAAAAAATGTGAAAAGAATTGGAGACTCTAATATATACACTATAAAAGTATACAGTCACGAAATAGGAATGAAATTTCGTATAGAAAAACATGCTATTCTAATAATGTGAAACGGAAAAAAAAAAAACAATCGGCCGGAAAAGAACTACCAAATCAAGATGGAAAAAAAAAATCGGCCGGAAAAGAACTACCAAATCAAGACGAAAAAAAAAACAAAAAATCGGCCGGAAAAGAATTACCAAATCAAGACGGAAAAAAAAAACAAATAATCGACCGGAAAAGAACTACCAAATCAAGACGGAAAAAAACAAATAATCGGCCGGAAAAGAACTACCAGATCGAGACGGAAAAAAAAACAAATAATCGGCCGGAAAAGAACTACCAATCAAATGAAGATCGCGTAGAGAAAAGGAAACATACAAGTTCTTGGGAATTTTCGAAACGGTCATGTTATATAGCAGGATTCAGATCTCTCCCGATTGACGATGTCATTCAAAAAACATACACACGTGACTGGAGAAGGGTAGCATTCGACCGGATGTTAACCAGACGGCTGCTGCCGAGACAATGAATAAAATGTGTCTTTGCGCAAGAGGATCAGCGCAAAGCTCCCGGGCGAGAATGCAAAAAATTAATTCACATTAACAAAATACCCTTTTTCAGCCAATCATAAATCTTCCCCCTAAAAGAATTCCCAGAACCGACTTGATCCAAAGGGTAACTACTTAAGCAGCGAAAATCTTCAAGGGCGTCAGACTGGCCTACCGAGGATTGAAGGGAAGAACATGCTCCGGCCATAAGAACTCATCTGAACTCAGACGAATTTTTGGCACACCACCTGCTGTGAACAACTGCTGACTTAGCTACAACGCCACCCCATTTACGACTGCTTCCTACCACTGAGATCGTCTGATACTCTTACCACCCTTATACCACCATACCCACTAAGTGAGTTTCTTAACTTGTAACATACGTGACAGTCCATGAACTCTGCTTTCATGCACACCGCGTCCACTCTTTCACTTGATATTATATGTTACAAATTTGTAGTTGATTCTTCGTTTTATCACCTTGTTTTTCCTTTTTGTTAATATAATTGTTTAAAAACTTTCAACCTGTATTTGTCTTTTCCATGCTACGCTAAATATAACAGACACCATCAATAAAGATGAATGAAAACAAAAAATAACCAAAACTTATTTCAGAAGAACGTGAAAGCTTCTCGAAACTAAACACTGTTGCAGGAATCTCACAAAGGGATCAACACCAGGGCTGTCTTCTTTGTAAGATAGTCGGGACCATTTTTGAAATGGGCGAAGGAAAAACTTAAATAAATGGACCAGATGGCAAGAAAGCTAATGGCGATCCACAAGGCCTTACATCCGAGATATGAGAGGGACAGACTATATGTGTCAAGAAAAGAAGGAAAAAGAAGACTTGCCTGCATTGAAGCGAATGCATCAAAACAAGGATTTGAAGACAGCATAAAAAAAGAAGTAAAGAAAGACTAATTTTAGCGACCAAAAATAGCACTGATAACATAAAGATCGACAGAACAATAACAAGAAAACAGAAATAGAAAGAAAAACAACTATATGGATATTTCAAGCGACAATTTGTCGAAATTTCATACGAGATGACCTTGATATGGCTAATAAAGGGAAACTTTTAGAGAGAAGCATAATCTTCTAACAGCACAAAACAACACCTTAAGAACCAATTGTGTTAAAGCAAAAATACATTAGATGCAACGGATTAACCAGTGTAGAGGATGTGGTGATAGAGACGAAATGATTCATGACATAATAAGCGAATGCAGCAAATTAAGGTAAAAGAGTACCAGACTAGACACGACTGCGTGAGGAAGGTGATCCACTTGGAATTTTTTGGTTTAGTTCGGTTTGGTTTAATGGCATATCAATCATTGTAGGTTATTTAATGCCAAATCCTATTTATACATATATATTAGATATATATGATTTGGTTGGGTTGTTTTTTTATGGCATATCAACCATTGTAGGTTATTTAATGCCAAATCCTGTTTTTACATATATATTAAATATACATGATTTGGTGTGGTTGGGTTTTATGGCATATCAACCATTGTTGGTTATTTAATGCCAAATCCTTTTCATACATATATATTAGATATATATGATTTAGTTTGGTTGAATTTTATGGCATATTAACCATTGTAGGTTATTTAATGCCAAATCCTCTTTATACATATATATTAACTATATATGTTTAGTTTGGTTGCGTTTTATGGCATATCAACCATTGTCGGTTATTTAATGCCAAATCCTCTTTATACATATATATTAAATATTTATGATTTGGTTTGGTTGGGTTTTATGGCATATCAACCATTGTAGGTTAATTAATGTGAAATCTTCTTTATACATATATATTAAATATATATGATATGGTTTGGTTGGGTTTTATGGCATGTCAACCATTGTAGGTTATTTAATGCCAAATCCGCTTTATACATATATATTAAATATATATGATTTGGTTGGGTTGGGTTTTATGGCATGTCAACCATTGTAGGTTATTTAATGCCAAATCCTCTTTATACATATATATTAAATATATATGATTTGGTTTGGTTGGGTTTTATGGCATATCAACCATTGTAGGTTATTTAATGCCAAATCCTCTTTATACATATATATTAAATATATATGATTTGGTTTGGTTGGGTTTTATGGCATATCAACCATTGTGGGTTATTTAATGCTAAATCCTCTTTATACATATGCAGTAAATATGAATGATTTGTAAACACATTTTATTGATAAGATTTTCAAACGAGCCTGAGCTCATTTTTTTATACAGTTATACGGTTTCAAATATTGTTTTCAATATGAATAATTCAATTAACTAATAGTCATTTGTTTGCACACATTTGAATGGTTTTAAGTATTGCTATGTAACAATGACAATTTATCATCATTCATTTGTTTGCACACATTTAAATAGATATACATGATATGTAACTGCTTAGTTTGTCGGTAATTTCATTTTTAAATGGGTTACAACTAATTCATTTGCACACTCCTGCGGCTTTTGTTTCTTCACAATTAAATGGTCTCAATTATAGCTATCTAACACTTACATTCATATTCAGTATTAACTATTTATTTTCATACAGGGAAGTGGTTACAAGTATTTCTATTTAACACTAATTATTCTATTCAACATTTATCACAAACAATTCAATTAAGCATCAGTCATTAGTTTAGACACAATTTAATGATCAAACAGTTCTATTTCAAACAATTCAACTTAGCATAAGTTATTTGTTTTCACTCAGTTCAAATGTGAAACAGTTCGATTTGACCCATTGATCAGGTGCTATCACTCCGAGCCAGAGTGGACCTTGGAACAATGGCAATGAAGGGGTACTCAGCATTCACCAAAGCTCCAGCATTACTGAAGCCTCACCATCAGATTGTCTAGTGCCATAAGTCAGGACACTCTTACACCCCTGCAGAGAAACAGTCGGTGTATTCTCCAGCCCAAGCCAACAGGGCCACTGACCACTCGTTGGTAGGGGTGGGGATTTCATACCCCTCTTCAGAAAAGCAGTTGGTGTATTCTCCAGCCCCAGACGCCTGGGCTAACTGAGAATTGTGCAAGAAATTGAAATTAGACCATACTAGCAAATGGTTCATGTACAAACCAGAATCTGTCTTGGAGAATGAAACGTGCAAAATTCTCAAATAACTTAATCCCGGCCAGAAGACCAAAGATAGTGCTAATTAGCAAGAGAGAGAGAGAGAGAGAGAGAGAGAGAGAGAGAGAGAGGGAGAGGAACGAGTAAAAGTGAGTAAAGGAGAGAAGGAAAAAGAGAAAAAGGAGGAAAGAAAGAGAAAGGAGTAAATGGGAGAAAGAAAAGAAAAATGTAAAAAAGAAGAAAGAAAGAAAAGGTATGAAAAAGGAGGAAATAGAGAGAGAGAGAGAGAGAGAGAGAGAGAGAGGAAAACGTAAAAGTAAAGAAAGAGAGAAAAAGAAAATGAGAGAAAGAAAGCGGAAAGAGAGAAAGAGAGAGAGAGAGGAAAACGTAAAAGTAAAGAAAGAGAGAAAAAGAAAATGAGAGAAAGAAAGCGGAAAGAGAGAAAAAGAGAGAGAGAGAGGGGAAAACGTAAAACTAAAGAAAGAGAGGAAAAGAAAATGAGAGAAAGAAAGCGGAAAGAGAGAGAGAGAGAGAGAGAGAGGAAAACGTAAAAGTAAAGAAAGCGAAAAAAAGAAAATGAGAGAAAGAAAGCGGAAAGAGAGAGAGAGAGGAAAACGTAAAAGTAAAGAAAGAGAGAAAAAGAAAATGAGAGAAAGAAAGCGGAAAGAGAGAAAGAGAGAGAGAGAAAGAGAGAAAAACGTAAAAGTAAAGAAAGAGAGAAAAAGAAAATGAGAGAAAGAAAGCGGAAAGAGAAAGAGAGAGAGAGAGAGAGAGAGAGAGAGAGAGGAAAACGTAAAGAGAGACAAGTTCTTAAACCTTGCCTGAGAACTAAAAAAAACTTTGGAACATAAAGTTGACGGTGATACCAATTGTATTTGGTGCACTTGGAATTCTCCTCAAAGGCTTGGTGAAAGGGCTGGAAGATTTGGAAATCGGAGGACGAATCGAGACCATTCAAACATCAGCATTGTTGAGGTCGCCTTGAATACTGAAAAAGTCCTGGGAACAAGAGGAGACTTGCTGTCCGACCATCAGCTAACCGTGGTGTAAAAAACTCGCAAAGACTAATAAAATAAAGATATTACGAGGATCATTAAATAAGTTTCCAGACATTTTTCTTATAGGCACTTTTATTGATAGTATACACATGAAACTATAGTCCCCTTCGAAGTATCTCCTCCGGCTGCAATACACTTGTTGTACCGTTACAACAAGGCCCCATAGAAGTCCTCTTGTGTGAGCGTGTCAATGACCTCCGTCACAGCTTCTTTCATCTCAATTGTCTCATAACGACAGCCCCTGAGCTTAGGGAATAACCAAAAATCACAGGGAGCAACGTCTAGACTATAGGGACGGTGAGTAACTGTCTTGATGCCCATCTTGGTCAAATAGTCTGTGTTAAGGATGGAGTTATGGACTGATGCATTGTCCTGGTGGAAATGCCACTGACCCGATTTGAAGAGTACTGGCCTCTTCCCAAGGAATCTCTTTCTGAACTCCCTTAAAACGTCAACATAGTAACCCTAACCCTAACCCTTTGGTCAATCAACTGTGGTGTATTCACTTCCTTACTCCTCCCACACCTCTCATCATCCCTCACAAACTCCCTACCTTCTTTGAATCTCTTATGCCACTCAAAAACAGATGCTCAATTCATGCAAGATGCTACGTTTCTGTGGCATTTTTTCCAAGTTTAAAACAGCATTTTATTGCATATCGTTCTTTTAAAGTGTCCTCACGTCCAGATTGCATTTTTGAAATTCACCAGCTGAGCTGTGACAATCAGGCTTTAGTAGGGTGTAATCCAATTTCTGCTGTAGCTGTTCATTTGAACCTGAAACCATAAAAATTGTTCAGTCATCTCATAAGATGTATAGCAATAAGATACTTAATTTTCAAGAGTCTACGACAATTTTAAAAGGACTGTACAAAAAAGTCTGGAAACTTATTGAAGGCACCATGTAGTTTGCGGTACAAATGAATCGCCAAATCCCGACCAGAACAGACCAAATTGATATGGCATTTACTGACTGAAATTCACCTTCTGGGTAGGCGCGATATGTTCATACCTTTGCCAATTACATTAATACGAAGTGTTCGTTGATAGCCTCATCAGGATTTGAACTCGGCCTTCAGATTCCATTTTATGCTCAAATAACCATTACATTATTCATATATTCCACCTTAAAATGAGTCCTCGAGTCTTTGTGCGTCAGCAGACGCGAATGCAAATTTCCCAAAACCTCATTGTGCTAGGCCATTTTGAAAAGGCTGTTGTTTGTTACTTTTTCTGTGTGCGAAATGTGCAAATAAAATGATTATCACCGTCACGATTTCGTCCCCCAGGTTTGATGACAATTCCAGAAACTGCGTAGGACTTTCATGAGATTTTCTTAGCAAGCCTTGTCCGGACAACTGTGAGACGATTTAGAAGTTCCAGTGTCTCGGAATGAATAAAGACAACGAAAAAAAAAACTGTGCTAGTGAGAGATGTTTATTGTTTGCTTACCCACGTTTACTTACAAGATAAACATATATTTAATTTTCTTCCCATGAAGTAGAATATTTTCTTGCATTCTGGTTTCAATAAGTCATCATGTCTCCCCTCTCTCTCTCTCCATATATATATATATATATATATATATATATATATATATATATATATATATATATATATATATATATTGTAAAATGAATAGGTGTGCAAATGATTTCAAATTTACTATTTTTGTATTCCATATATTTCTGCTACAAGTGTTTCGAGCACTTCGATCCTTGTCAAGCAGTCCAAACAGTTCAAACGCCACCTGACTGCCTGGACTGCCTGATGAGGACTGAAATGCCCGAAACACGTATAGCAGAAATATATGAAATAAGAATTTTAAAAATACCAAATTTGAAATCATTTTTAAAATTCTAATTCCATATATTTCTGCTACACTTGTTCCGGGTAGTTCAGTCCTTATCGGGCAGTTTAGGCAGTCCGGCGGTATTTATTTTTTGAATATTTACTTTTTTCTCGAAGGTTGATATGCCATTAAACAAAGAAACGAAACGAAACCAAACCAAAATGACCGCTTACGCAGTGCTTAAATATGGGTCCTACCATTTGTAGTTGATTACTTTTTAAAGTTCACAAACGAAGACATGGACAGCTATCGATAAGCTATCGATCATATGGAAGTCAGACCTGACCGATAAAATGAAACGCAGTTTCTTCCAGGCAGCAGTCGTGCCGATACTGCTATATGGGTGCACTACTTGGACGCTAACAAAACGGCTGGAGAAAAAGCTAGATAGCAACTACACAAGAATGTTGCGAGCAATATTGAACAAGTCCTGGAGGCAATACCCAACAAAACACCAACTATACGGCCACCTACCTCCCATCACGAAAGCTATTCAAGTTAGACGAACCAGACACGCAGGACACAGCTGGAGAAGCAGGGACGAGCTCATAAGTGATGTACTCCTATGGACCCCCACATATAGCCGAGCAAAAGCAGGACGACCAGCTAGAACATACATACAGGAGCTATGTGAGGATACGGGATGTAGCCCTGAAGACCTGCCAGAAGCGATGAACGATAGGGAGAAGTGGTGAGAGAGGGTCAGGGATATCCGTACTCGCTGCACGACATGATGATGATGATGACTTTTTAGAAGTGGTTAATAGTAGCATCTGTCCGTCTGGTGGGTGTGAATACGCAGTTACGGGCGTAGCTTCAATTATAACATATCTTCTTCTTTTTCTGCCATTTCTTTCTTTTTCTACCATATTTTAAAACAGGTCGTTCTTCTTAACTTGTTGTTAGGGTTTGATTTGGTTTGGTTTGGTTTCTTTGTTTAATGGCATATCAACCTTTGAAGGTTATTTAATGCCAAAGCCATTCTCCTAGAAAAACAGTAGTGGTACTATTTAACCCATAGCTGGGAGGATAAGGGGGTTCACACCTTTCCCAAGGGTATTTGCCCGAAAGTGAATGTAATAGCGCAACTGGGGTACGAACTCTCGTACTACGATTCCGCAGTCCATCGCTTTAACCATTACATCACGAGGAGGACACCCTCTTGTTGTTAGAGGTAGCAGCTTGTTTGCAATCATTTTTGCTATAGATATACACATATACATATATACATATGTGTGTACGTGTGTAAAAGAGAGTGAGAGAGTGAGAAAGAGAGACAGGGAATTGATATCGCATAGACACATAGTTAACGGTATTTGGTCAATGCCCCTTTCTCACCTACATGATTATCAATTAAATCGGATCATTGATCTGATGATCGCATAGGCGTGAAACAGACAGACAACAAACGCCATTGACTCTGTGTCTACGCTATCCTAATTTAGATAAATAACCTATAACACTGATGCTAAACGCACTTTATATATAAATAAATAAAACTCTATTATTAAGCCGAGCAAAATATAGACATCATATTCGTACTGGAATATAGATATAACTATTGTGAACTAGAACTAAAATGTCATGATCCTTGTAAAGGATGGTCATTTGTATCGGCATCTGCGTCTGCATGGAAAACCTCTTTTGAACACGGCTTTCCGATTCCATTTTATGCTCAAATAACCATTATATTATTCATATATTCCACCTCAAATTGAGTCCTCCCGCTGTCATCGCTGATTTTCTTAACGATCAACAGTTCGTGGTCATCGCTAATCTTCACAAGAATCAACCGTTGTCATCGCTGATCATCTCAACAAACAAACGCCTACTGTCATCACGGATCTTCGCAAGAATCAACCGTTGTCATCGCTGATCATCTCAACAAACAAACGCCTACTGTCATCGCCGATCTTCGCAAGAATCAACCGTTGTCATCGCTGATCATCTCAACAAACAAATGCCTACTGTCATCGCGGATCTTCGCAAGAATCAACCGTTGTCATCGCTGATCATCTCAACAAACAAACGCCTACTGTCATCGCGGATCTTCGCAAGAATCAACCATTGTCATCGCTGATCATCTCAACAAACAAACGCCTACTGTCATCGCCGATCTTCGCAAGAATCAACCATTGTCATCGCTGATCATCTCAACAAACAAACGCCTACTGTCATCACGGATCTTCGCAAGAATCAACCGTTGTCATCGCTGATCATCTCAACAAACAAACGCCTACTGTCATCGCCGATCTTCGCAAGAATCAACCGTTGTCATCGCTGATCTTCTCAACAAACAAACGCCTACTGTCATCGCCGATCTTCGCAAGAATCAACCGTTGTCATCGCTGATCATCTCAACAAACAAACGCCTACTGTCATCGCGGATCTTCGCAAGAATCAACCATTGTCATCGCTGATCATCTCAACAAACAAACGCCTACTGTCATCGCGGATCTTCGCAAGAATCAACCGTTGTCATCGCTGATCATCTCAACAAACAAACGCCTACTGTCATCGCGGATCTTCGCAAGAATCAACCGTTGTCATCGCTGATCATCTCAACAAACAAACGCCTACTGTCATCGCCGATCTTCGCAAGAATCAACCGTTGTCATCGCTGATCATCTCAACAAACAAACGCCTACTGTCATCGCGGATCTTCGCAAGAATCAACCGTTGTCATCGCTGATCATCTCAACAAACAAATGCCTACTGTCATTGCGGATCTTCGCAAGAATCAACCGTTGTCATCGCTGATCATCTCAACAAACAAACGCCTACTGTCATCGCCGATCTTCGCAAGAATCAACCGTTGTCATCGCTGATCATCTCAACAAACAAACGCCTACTGTCATCGCGGATCTTCGCAAGAATCAACCGTTGTCATCGCTGATCATCTCAACAAACAAATGCCTACTGTCATTGCGGATCTTCGCAAGAATCAACCGTTGTCATCGCTGATCATCTCAACAAACAAACGCCTACTGTCATCACGGATCTTCGCAAGAATCAACCGTTGTCATCGCTGATCATCTCAACAAACAAACGCCTACTGTCATCACGGATCTTCGCAAGAATCAACCGTTGTCATCGCTGATCATCTCAACAAACAAACGCCTACTGTCATCGCGGATCTTCGCAAGAATCAACCGTTGTCATCGCTGATCATCTCAACAAACAAACGCCTACTGTCATCACGGATCTTCGCAAGAATCAACCGTTGTCATCGCTGATCATCTCAACAAACAAACGCCTACTGTCATCGCGGATCTTCGCAAGAATCAACCGTTGTCATCGCTGATCATCTCAACAAACAAACGCCTACTGTCATCGCCGATCTTCGCAAGAATCAACCGTTGTCATCGCTGATCATCTCAACAAACAAATTCCTACTGTCATCGCGGATCTTCGCAAGAATCAACCGTTGTCATCGCTGATCATCTCAACAAACAAACGCCTACTGTCATCGCCGATCTTCGCAAGAATCAACCGTTGTCATCGCTGATCATCTCAACAATCAAACGCCTACTGTCATCGCCGATCTTCGCAAGAATCAACCGTTGTCATCGCTGATCATCTCAACAATCAAACGCCTACTGTCATCGCGGATCTTCGCAAGAATCAACCATTGTCATCGCTGATCATCTCAACAATCAAACGCCTACTGTCATCGCCGATCTTCGCAAGAATCAACCTCGCGCTGTCATTGCTGATCTTCGTACCAGTCAAAACCTCGGTGTCATCGCTCAACCTTCCGCTGTCATCACTGATCATACTAACAATCAAAATCCCTTTGTCATCGCTGATCTTCTCAAGAATCAATTTCCCGTTCTTATCGTTGACCTTCTCAACAATCAATCACATGCTGTCATCTCTGATCTTCTTTGCAATCAATCTCTTACTTTCATTGATTTTCTCAACAATAAACCTCCTGTTGTCATGGCTGGTCTTCTCAAGAAGCAACCTCCTTCTGTCATCTCTGATCTTTTTAGCAATCAAACTCCCTTTGTCATCTCTGATCTTCTTAGCAATCAATATCTTGCTTTCATTGATTTTCTCAACAATAAACCTCCTGTTGTCATGGCTGGTCTTCTCAAGAAGCAACCTCCCTCTGTCATCACTGATCGTCTTAACAGTCAACCTCTCGGTGTCATCGCTGATCTTCTCGAGAATTAGCCTTTCCCTGTCATTGTTGATCATCTTAACTATCAACCTCTACTTGTCATGGCTGATCTTTTCAAGGATTAACCGCCAGCTTTCATCGTTGATCTTCTCAAGAATCAAAATTTCGCTGTAATCGCTGATCTTCTCAAGAATTAACCTCCTGTTATCATCACCAGCCTTCTCAACAATTAACATCTCGCTGTAATCGCTGTTCTTCTCAAGAATCGACCTCCCGCTGTCATCGCTGATTTTTATCAACAATCATCATGTCCTTGTCCCCGCTTATCTTCTTAGCAATCAACCTCTCGTTGTCATCTTTGATCATCTAACCAATCAACCTCTAGGCGTCATCGCTGATCTTCTCAAGAATCAACTTCCAACTGCCGTTGCTGATCTTCTCAGCAATCATCATCTCGATGTCACCGCTTATCATCTCAACAATCAACTTCCCGCTGTCTTCACTGATCTTCTTAACAATCAAACACACGTTCTCATGGTTGATTTTCTCAATAATCAACCTCCTGTTGTCGCTGATCATCTCAACAATCCTCCTCCCGCTCAATCATCATCTCGATGTCATCGCTTAACTTCTAAACAATCCACCTCCCGCTGCCGTCGCTTATCTTCTCAACAATCAACATCTCGGGGTCTCCTCTGGTCTTCTCAACAATAAACCTGTACTTTGAGAAAATTAATAAAAATCTGATTTTACAAAGTTGAAAAAATTACAACTACGATATTAAGAAAAACATGTTAACGCTGTTACATTACAATGTTTGTTACAATGTTTGTTACAATTATATGGCATCAAGTATTCCTTTCAAATAATAATAAATTTCAAACTGATTTACTTGACACATAGATAGGTTCCTTATAAGAAATAAAAATTTTCCAAGATATATTTTTAAAAATATTAATAAATCATCCTAAACAAAACTAACCATGATTATCGAATGAGTTCGACATTTTACTCACTATCTTTGATATAGTTTAAGCGTGGGTTCCTACCGAAGAAGCAGGTATTTGTTCTATTAGTTTATTTATTTTGGAGCCACTTATGGAATCGTGTGATGGGGGTGGAGATGTTGCAGATTTTTTTTGGCTTATGCAAGGTTGCCTTGACTGCGATTGCTTGAAATTCCGTATCTATGTGGATTTGGTGTGGAGGTATGTCATTCCTAACTAGGATCGAGACACCTCCAGAAGTTCTGTTTCTGTCTTTCTTAAAATGATTGTACAGTGTGTAGTTTTTGAATTTTATTGTATTCGATTCTTTCAGGAATGTTTCTTGGACGCAAACTATTTTAGGGCTGTGGCTGGTCAAAAGGCGTTGGAATTCTTCATAATTGGCCTGGATTCCTCTGCAGTTTCACTGTATGAGAGTTGGACTACGTGTTTTGTTTGAGTTGTTGGAATTTATTATGGTTGATTGGGGTTATTTTTCTTTTTGTCTCTGGTATTATTTGCCTCTTCTGTTTCCATTCTTTCTAGAGGGTTAAATCTGTTTTTGGTCTCTGCGGTTTAATTTCGGAGGGTCGTCACTTTCAGTCGTTCCCGTCCAGTTGATGATAGGGCATGGTCCATTTTGGATTGTTGGGAGCGTTCACGTTTGTCACAATTCAGATCGAGGTTTGGGTTATCTAATTTAGATGAAAGTAGTCGGAGTGACAATGTATAAGAATTAAGTTTAGCCGGTGATTTTCTTTTTGGGGAAGTAGTTTCTGTTTGAGCAGTGGAGTTTGTTTATTTGTTTGTTTGTTGGTCGGTCGGTTGGTGATTTTATTTTGATTGTTTCACTGGTTTTTTCTTTATTTGCTTTGGCTGATCTTGGTTGGGCTTGAACTTCAGCCGAGTGCAGGTTCTTCAGTTGTTCCTGGAATTTCAGCCAATCATTCGGTTCTAACTGGATCAATTTCTCTACAAGAGCTCTATATCTGTTACCTTAATTGATTGAATCCGCCCTCCGTGCAACAGAGGCATAAGTGTTTTCGCTCATGTTGGTACCAACAATTTTCCTTGATTCCAGGAAAGACACATTCTTCTTGTGTTTCACCTCAAGTATCTCTTTTTCTTTTTTGGAAAATCTTGCGCAAGCCTGGTGATTTTGTTGGCATTTCGCACATCTAGTTGCCTTCAAGCAATCTTCCTCCATATGGTCCGGGTCCTTTTCACTGCATTTGGCTCATGTGTGTCGTCCTCTATAAGCTTTTCTGTGGTGTCCATACTTTTGGCATTTGAAGCATTTTAGTGGAGCTGGGACGCCCTGTTCGACCCTCTCCACGCAATAACCTATCCTAACCTCTTTGGGAGTATGGGTTTTTTTTAATGTCAAAATGTAGGTGTTGGTTTTTAGTTTTTCTTCTCCTTTTCTAATGATTATTCTTTTTATGTTTGTGAACCCTGTTTTCTCAGAGCTGCCAACATCTCCTCTTCCGTTGCCAACGCCAACTCCCTATTCCTGATAACTCTTTTGGAAGTATTAAGTTTCTCATGCAGGTAGAGCTTACACTTGGTTGTATGAAAGGTTTTCATTTTTGATATATTTTCTGCCTACCTCAGGTTCTCAACCTCGACAAGCAAGTTTTCGTTTTGGATTTTCTTAACGTTTTTCGGTGTAGCCCTTGTTGAAATAAACTTTTTCCATAAGGAAAGACGAGAATTTGGCAAGGCAGACCTTTTCAAAAGATTCAATGACAATGAATGTGGGAAAATCTGCTGCCTCAACCTCTGAATCTGATTCTGACAGGTTTCGTTAAGTTTTTTTATAAGACGCTATTGTTGGTTTATATTTTTTCGCTGGCCCTGTGATTCCATCACTCACCGCTGAGTCCAACTTGTGTTGGGAATGGACCAAGGGGGAAACCCATCGTCTTGGTTGAGACGGGGATAAACGACCAGTATAATCGAGCTGACAGCAGGTTTTCGAGCCGTTGCTAATTTCAGGTTCTCAGCACTGGTCAAATCCTATCCTCTCAACGCAACTGACCCTCAGCCACCACCTTCTAGCAACTAAAAGATAAGGGTTTGGAACTTACTGCAAATACAAATTTAAAAGTACGGTCGACATATAAACATATAGGTGCTAGGGCTTGACATGACCAGCCGATTGATAGAGTCGGGCCAATATGACCGCCTGTCAGACCAAGTAAGGGCCGAGGAGGTGTGTTGCAAGCCATTGACCACTCTGTCTCCAGATCAATGACTGCTCAACCATCAAGATGCCGTCCTAGCGCCTTACGGGTCACCACCCAAGGCCAACAGTTGGCCCAGTTGGGGGGTCTTACCCCTCTACAAAGGTGCAAGCGGCGTATTCTACAGCCCTAGCCAACAGGGGGAGCACATTAAGTGTGTTGTAAATGGTATTATATACACACGCTACAGTAGAAAAAAATGCGAAGCCAACAATGCATTTCATAAGATACTTAAGGGAAATAACTCATACTTTGAAAAAAGTTACTTCTCTTGAACAACCAATCATTTTTTTAAATATTCTATCTTTTTATTACCTTACCTACGATGTTTTTCGAGAATTTTTTCATACCGTCTCGCTTGAGTTTCAATTTATGCGTGGATCCTCGCTATAAAACAACCTAAGGTCTATTTTAGTTTAGAGGGAAACTGAAAACTGAAAAAAATGCCTCGCAATGAAACGACCTTAGGTCTATTTTAGTTTGGTGAGAAGCTAAAAAATAAAAAGTAACAAGTCGTACGTTCGTGTATCGGGAGTAATAAATCCCATGAAGTTGCAGGGATATTCTGCCATTTCCTAAAGATAAAACTTTCGTGGCTAATTCAATACCAAAGCCATCCAAGCGGTACAATTAAACAATAACATAAGGATTAGGGAATTCAAACCTTTCCTATGGGTAGTAGTTCAAAAGGGAACATAATTCATTATATTTGTAAGAGGTATATTTAAAAATGATCGAGACTAAATCTCTGTTTATCAAAACGAAATTGAACGATTAACGAAACGTTAATTTTCTTAAAAATAGTCAAAGTCCTCTCAGTAGGCGTTCCAATGACGACTTCGCTGCGACATCTGTCCCAGCCAACCGCTCTCCGCTACACACACTCGATTCCTTTAAAATACTTGGCCTAGCAGAAAGATCTCAATTTAAAAATCTCTGCCGCGCAGGTGCTCTTAACAGTGAGCGGGTGGAAATTATTCCTTGCATCAACAGCTATGCCATTTTATTTGTTATAAGAATTTATCTTGTGTGGTATTCATTGAGACGGCTAGAACTTTACGGAGCCCTCATTGCAACCCACGGCAATTATATATCCAACTTCCGACATCTCAGTTGAGCTTGGGACCTGCAAAGACAAGATGGCTAGAAGTTGACCGATTTCACCGGACAGCTTGAAAACCCCCTAAGAGAGACGACCGTCCATATAAAAAATAAATTTAAAAAAGACAACACCAAAAAAACTGACTGTTGATACAGCTATCTCACTGATAGGCGCAATGCTTATGAGCGAAAAAACCAAGACTTGGACACCAAACATATTCCCTTATCTCGTTAAAACGATGGACAACCACTACACAGCAGGTGGTATAGCAAGAGAGGCCCAACGATAACTGCGGTGTTAAAACGAAAAACACAACTGAATACAACGCCATCGCATATTACAACCAGCCACAATGACCCGAAAAGCCCAAGGATACGCCAAGGCAACAAGCAACTGTAAACAAGCAGTTACCCTAAACAAACAACACGCTACCCAACAACAGAGCATCATACAACTGAACACACAGACACAAGGCCCAAAGCCAGGCAATTTGCCGACTTCAACTGCTTTCACAGGCGCAACTGCCCATATCGACACCCACCCTTAGCCTAAGCCCACCTCACAACAACAGAAGAAACAACAACTAGTGAAACTCCAACCCCAACCCCAACCATTGATCTGGATTTTCCATACGGACCAGGCGAGAAGTGATAGCTCACCCACCAGTCCGACGTACTCACCATCATATATTTAACTTTCAGCAACACATTACACAACAATACCCGTTCATCAGAGCCACTTTCACCGTCAAAGCAACCACCTTCTCCGACACGGCAATGTTAGATTCGAGGTATTCAACCGGCATCATACCAATCTCCTGATTACAGGAAGATGCCAAAAAAAAAAAACACATAACGCACACTGATACCCTCGTTAAGGGCATAAACGGCAGTATCACCAACTTAGGCGAACTAAACCACGACATCACCATTTGTGACCGAAACTCCCCTGCCTTCAAAGAAGTCACAATGTAATATAATGGCCTAGGAATTTCGTTTTATATATCTTGCCTTCGGGTTTAGTTAGGCTGATAATCTTTCGGCTCAGTGCATGGGTTAGTTAGGTGCAAACATGAGCGCAGGTTATCACGCGCGCGTGCGGGGAAGATGCGTCATTCAGAGATGTCAAAATAAAAATCCCAGAGAGAAAATGTGACTTGGGGATGTGAATGACGGCATGCACCGGAAGCGTGCGCGGAGAATTTTGGGGGATTTGAGAAATGTCAGTTGAGTTGAGTTCTGCCTCGGAGGAAGAAGGTTGACTTTCGCTCGCTCACCGAGGCCTTGTGGCGGTTGTCACACGTGATTTGGGGCAGATGGAAAAGTCAGCATAGAAAGATTGTGCCTCTCTCCTTATGTCGAAAAACCTTTAAACTCAAAGGTAATAAAAAGTTTCGTATCTGAACAAAGAAGTCGTAAGTGTTTTTCGTGTTTCAAGATTCCTATATTCTATGTATATATGTTATGAACATTCTATGTACGTTTCACATATCCGGATATCTGGGTATGTTACAACTAGTGCCATCACCCCAATCCTGATTGGGCAAAGTATCCTCAGCTACAGAACCCTCACCTCACACTCGATCTACAACCAAGAAGCAATCGTCGAATTCAAACGCTCACACACGTCTGATCATGCGGCACACACAGCCCTTCTAACGTCACCACATAACTACACCACCACATCCAAAAACAACCCCATGTATAGGGTTCAAACCACCTTTATCACTATTAGCCGACACGCTATGAACCATCGTCTCACGGCCAGACATTAAAGGAAAAACTACACAGGCTAAAACAAAATACGGGGTTAACACTCCCGAATCACCTGAACCGCGACGAACTGGAAAACGTGACTGACCTACTCTTGCGATAGATCAACATCCTCGGCATAAAAAACGGAGAAAAGGGTACCTTCATCATCAAGTCCGTTCGAATTCCAACCAGCAGCCAATCACGTAGCAAAAGGCAGCATGCGATTGCCTAAGCCCTGGAAGCTGACGTCGACGACGAGATCAACCGCATGGCTGTCGAAGAGATCATCGAAACCTGCCACAACCCTAGGGGTTTCAACAGCCAAGTTTTCGCCGTGCGCAAAAAGAATGGTACGATTCGAGTCGTTGCAAATTTTAAAAGAACCCTCAACAAGGATCTGGTCGATCTCGATCCGTACCCTACGCCAAGGATCGACCAGTTATTTCACAAGATCGGGGAAGGCAATAAATATTTTGCAACTCTCGACCTCCGTAGTGTTTATTGGCAGATAGTCATCTATGAACGCGACCGCCACAAAACAGCTTTTACATGGAATGACAGATGCTACCAGTACACGTGGCTAGCTTTCAATCATACATCTGCCTCAAAAATCTTCTCTCGATGTGTAGCGGAAGCTTTAGCGACTGTCACGTCTCGATCAAATATATTCTCATACATTGATGACAACCTGGTCCATGCCAAAACATTCGAGGAGTATTTAGTCGCTATTGAGCGACTCTCCGCCGCTCTCTGCACATTTGAACTCAAACTTAACTCGGAAAAATGCACCTTCCTATTCTCAAAGGTGAAATACCTCTGACGAATAGTGTGTAGAGATGGATTCAGGGTTGATGCTGAATATGTCCATGCGATCAGGGAAATGAAACCCCCGACGTCAAAGAAGGAGCTACAAAGCCCCATCGGCCGCGTGCACGTAAGTTTAACAATCCTACCACTACTATGTTTATCGGAAGTTGCGTCTATATATCCCAAAAGGGGAGACAATTATGTGTTCTTCCCCAACATTGTCATTATGTGGTCGAATTGTGATTCTCTCATTCTTTGGTGACTTATGTGTTCACCAGATTAATCTTTTCATGGTACCTTCCCCTTTGGTGGGTACCTGAAGACTCAAGTCTTTTGAACGTAGGCTGCAGACGAACTGAAAGATTTTATTCTTCGTGTAATCACAACACTATCAGAGACAATGATTCAGCGACTACAAGAGGAATTGGTTATATAATCAAGGAAGGATTTTTTTATATTAATCATTTTTCGTTAATTATATTTTATCATTCAGTTTGGTAAGGCTTTCAACTATTCGAGTCTCTTAGTTCAGGATATAATCATTGTATGTAGTTTTACGCTCGTGCGCAAAGGATATGACAATCACCATTGTCATAATAAACCCCCAGACAGGAAATGGGGTTGGAGTGTGAATGACGTCATGCCCGGAAGAGATGGTCCTGAGAATTTGAGAATTTTGAAAAAGAGTCAGTTGAGAGTTGGATTTGGACCGTTGAAGATGTAGTTGGGTTTTTCGGATCTCTACCGACAGAGATCTTAAACATCACAAGATGCGCCGGGCGTTGGGAAAGGGATTAGCATAGTAAGAATTGTGTCTCTTTCCTCGTGTCGAAGAACCGAAGTCAGAAGCTAATAAACCGTTCGTACCTAAATAACAGAGTCCACCTGTATTTGCATACGCCTGTATTTCGCCGTATTTGCATTTGTATATGTACTGTTGTGATTGATTATGATTATGGCTACGGGTAGTAGGCAACATAATTAATGTATTTGGTGTGCTGTGACTTGCTATGTCTTTGGCAAGAAGAAAAAAAGGAAGACATAGATTGATTTTGAACTTGGGTTATCCACGGTACTTTAGACGATTAGAAGCGGTTTGGGCGACTGCTGTTTCAAGTGGGAGAGAGAGAAAACGTAAAATGAACATTAAGACTCTCAACTAAAAAAACAAACAAAAACAACAAAAGGAAAATAAAAGAAAAACAACTGTGCTACCCCGGCCGAAGAAGAAACTAGTACGGAAAGAAAAAAAAACTCAACTCCAGAGACAAGCAACAAGTTAGAAAAAAGAAAAACAAAGTTCGACACAGGGCCCCAGAACAAAGAAGAAAAAAATTAGAACAAAAGAATCGAGAAGAAGGCATGAAAAGAAAAAAAAGAAAAATAAAAATAAGGTACATTGCTCATTATATAAATTTTATGTCTTTCTGTGTCGTTTTTAAGTTGGCGGTTTGTGCCCGATAGAATTTATTTAATTACGAAAAAAAAAAAAGGAAAAGTAGTAGGAACATTGCTCAAATTAAGAAAAGTTATTTTTTTCCTTCTGTGTATCCTTAAATTTCCTGGTTCGCGTTGATAAAATTTAGCTAACTATGAAAAGATTTGGTTGTATCTGTCTTTCAAGGGTTTAAGAGTCGCGTCCAGTAGAATTTAAATAATTATAAAAGAAAATTAGAATTTCTATGAGACACGAATATTTCTATTTGATATTCTTTGTTTGCACACAGTTGAACAGTTTCAAGTATTGCTATGTAACAATAATAATATAACATTAATCATTTGTTTTCACATATGTAAATGTATATATGTATTTTGGTCTATCAGTGAAGACCGCCGGACATGAGTGTCGGGAAAGACTAAAATTCACGTCACGCGGCGAAGATCCACACTCCTTGGGCTTCAAGGAGCTATCCCCACCTCCAAGCTTTCACCTGCTAAAGCTTGGTTTATCGCCTGGTGCCTTTGACGCCTCTTTTTAGAAGAATACCAAAGGGGACCGAGGTATTTTTGGAGCTACCTGGTGTATCTGGGCTCTTCCCAGCGCCCGGCTCCCACGTTAAAAAGGCCTTGTGCAGAACTTTGGTACTTGAAGGGTACTAAATAAATACCTATATGCTGAATAAAGCCTAAATAAGGTTTCTTTGCTTCGTGTCATTTATTCGTTACAAACGTTTCCATATGAAATATGCTATTACAGTTTGTAAAATATTTTTAAAAAGTAAAAAAACAAAAGAGTGCTCATTTTTCATCAGTAAAATGTATGTGATCTTTAAGAACAAGCAGTTTATGACTATGTTTACGAACTAGCTGTATATACAATTTTGCTGGAGGTACTATTTACCAACCCCTCCGCTCGGGCAGGATATGACACAAGGTCAATTTTTAAGCGGAGTTTAACAGGTTTTGAATTCAGAGTTTTCCTTCTCCTAGACTAGTTGCCTCACCAAGGCTGAAGAACCTAGTCCGTCCTACTATTTACCCATAGCTGGAGGGAGAATAAGGGGGTTCATACCTTTCCCAAGGGTATTTGCCCGAAAGTGAACGTAATAGCGCGACTGGAGTACGAACTCGCGTACTACGATTCCGCAGTTCATCGCTTTAACCATTACACCACGGGGACACCCAATTTTGCTGGAGGTGCCCGTGGTGTAATGGTTATCGTCGTAGGAAATGGACACGGCGACACGAGTTCAAATCCTTGATGAAACTGATTGCATTTCACAATGTACTAATACCCTTGGGAAAGGTATGAATCCAATTATTCTCCCTCCAGCTATGGGTAAATAGTAGGGCAGACTAGGTTCTCAGCCTTGATAAGACAACTTGTCTAGGAGAAGGAAAACTCTGAATTCAAAACCTGTTAAACTCCGCTTAAAAATCGACCTTGTGTCATATCCTGCCCGAGCGGAGGGGTTGGGTAAATACATATATACAATTTTGCTTACGATCTCGCTGTGTGTGTTGAGTTATCTTGTTTACGAATTAGTGGTACACAATCCTAAGGACTAGTTGAGTGATATCTTGTTAACAAGCTAGCGGTATGCATCTGCTTTACGAAATAGCAATTTTTGATCTTGCTTACGGACTGGCTGCGTGTTGTCTTGCTTAAGAACTAGCTGTGTGTTGTCTTGCTTACGAACTGGTGTAAAAACCTATTTCTAAGAAAAAAATCAAACCGATCACGTGCAGCACTTGAGTGGAAAAGGGAGAAGTAATCCCAGACACTACGGCACCAAAAAGATACCTCCCACTATTTGTCAAGAACTACTATTCGGCCCTTTAGCAGGAATTCGGGGGCCAGACTGTTAAAGCAGGAAAAAATAGCCGACAGAAGGGTTTCGTCACTCGTTTCTTGAATAGCCGATAAGTATTTCAAACAGGCAAGAAGCTTCCCAAGAAATAAAAGTAAAATTAAACGAAAGTCGACTACTGAAATTCTACCAAGTTAAACAACTGAGAGGAAATTCAACCCGAGGATTCCACTGAAAAGATAACTTTACAGAAGACTCGAAATTAAATGAAAACTGAAAAATACTCAAATTCAAAGAACTTTGTTTCCCCGGACACTCTCTCAGATAAGTCCCAGCAAATTGCACTAAAATTTGCAAAACTTTATCTTTTTTACCCCTTTCTTTCTTGTTTCTTTTGTATAAAACTCCTTTTTAAAAACTTTATTGTCTGTGTTATCTTTTCGAATCAGTATCCGAACTAGAAAGCTGCGGAACTTACCGTTTGAATTTACCGTTTAAAATCACACGCTAAAGCCCCCTTCAAACATTACCATGTTAAATACTAAATTTGGCTGTTAGTGTCGTTCCTTTATATCAAATTTTATTCCCTTTAAATTTTTTTATATTGCAAATTTTATTTTCTCAAAATTTCTTTACTGGCTGCATGTTTTCTTGCTTACGAAGTGGCTGTGTTTTGTCTTGCTTATGATCAAGCTGTGCGTTGTCTTGTTTACGAACAAGCTGTGTGTTATCTTGCTTACAATCTAGCTATGTGTTGTCTTGCTCACGAACTGGCTGTGACAGAAAAGGAAATGATATTTTTTCTCTTCATTAAAAATTTTACCCAACAACAAAGGAGAATAAAAAAATATGTTTGTTTGTTTGTTTGTTTAAAGGCTTTTTTAATGTATCCAATTATTTACGTAACTCCTCGTCTGCGTCATAAAATAAGACTATGCTATAAAAATGATTTTTACATACCTCCTATGTGGTGCTGATTGTTGGAATGTAGGTCAAACAAGTGTATACGTGGCAGAGGATCTTTATTCACCAAGGTTTTCACTAACAACAGCGTAAAACCAAAAGAAGCAGATCAGGATTTTACAACACTATTGCAACGAATTAGTCGGCTTGAAAATAAAACATATCCAGTAACCTGGTTTGCTGGTGAGAGATAGTCAAGGAAATCCGTGCTGTCAATACGATTTAAATTCTAATCATGGTGGTGATATCCGTGATACACTAACACTGAATGAACTGAAGGAAAGAAAAAATAAGCTCTGTTACACATATAGAAAAATTCAATATGTACATAATATACCAAAAAGAACTATTGAAAAAAAATACATAAACGTGTCCCATCTGATAAAATTGTTCTATGAACACGCAGTATGTAAAAGGAGTATTTAAAAAAAGGCATATCCAATAACCTGGTTTGGAGGTTGAAATAATACGCATATAGAATGCCACCTGTTGTTTTAAGCTCCCTACATAATTGCAGCTGTCTAGCCACTTACCTCCCATCACACAAACCATCCAAATAATACAAGTAAGACAAGTTGGGTACGGTTAGTATATTAAGTGTAGCGGTCGCCCTTAAAGCGTCATAATGTAGACATATATCTTTTCCCCCTTCCTGGTAGATTAATGTGGACAGTGTAAAGGAAACAGTTATATATAGATCCATATCAGTTAGAAATCCCATATTGCAAAGTAACTTACGCCCAGGCTAGGACAAGTTGTAAGATTTGGCGGGAATTATTGAAATTTTCAGAACTATTGAAAAAATACATAAACGTGTCCCATCTGAGAAAATTGTTTTATGAACACGCAGTATGTAAAAGGAGAAAAATCTTAGTTGTGTCGGAATTTAACCTCTTGCAGATAAATTCGACTTTCGCCAGTGTCTGAAACAAAATGGGTAGGGAACAACAGGATTAAAATACAAATGGTCTTATTTCGTTACAACACGAAAGAGTTTATTTACAGCAAAGTTATACTCTATTTTCCCAAATGTGGGTGTCACAATATTTTCAAAAAAGATAGGCGCCGAGTATCAAAATGAAACAATTTAAAACAGTTGCTATAGAATGGGTTTCCACAAACAAAATTAACCCACGAAAATATTAGTACAACAGAAAAAGAAGAAAAGAAATACGCTTACTCAAACAGGGAGTTTACAAACAAACTTAACCCCCGGGAATTTGTACCAAGCAAAATAAGCAGTCCGCTTGCAGAGTTGCTGTAGTTCTTGAAAAGACTTCAAACTTTTCTCCTGGTTTGTTCTTATGGTGGGTGTACGTTATTGTTTAATGAATATGTTACTCTCCAATTTGTAGCGAGTGAAAGTGAGTTCTCATCCGTATTTTACGGATATTACTTTCACGTTTAGTTCCACCACAAATACAACACCAATTTTTTCAAGCACGTAAAACAAATGGAATATGACAACAACGAACATTGAGAAACAAACAATTTAATATTCATAACAAAACAGGAATAAAAATAAAGAGAAACATAATGTGCGAGCAGCCTTTGTAGAAATACAGTTATGGCTAGTTAAATGAAAATAGGGTTGTTCACACGTGTGTGTTGACATGTTAATAAAGTCTATCAAATAAATAGTTCCATGGTTGGCCGAAGTAAGTAGGATAAAAATAATTGTCTTTGCTTACATATATGGGTAAGTGTGTGTGTATATATGAATGATGGACCGTAAGTATGGGTCTTTGCTTTCATTAAGTCCACACTTGTGTTTTCTTAAGATTTTGGCGACAACGTGTCGCATTGATGAAAGAAAGTCGCAAGCCTTTCCCTTTGAGTCTATATCGCGGCTCTCTGCTGCTCGTTCATGACCTCTAGTGAAAAGTCTTTTTGGAAGTAGACGGAATTACTTTTTGGCCGTGGAAGAAATGATTTGAATAACCGAAACTGACCTGGTTGATTAAATTCTTCGTTATTTATACTTTAGTAGTGGATCAAAAATAGTTTTATTGCGGGTCCTAAAATTCAAGCGCGTAGACATTTCTTGACCAATCAGATTCGTATTTTTACTTATTTGTTTTAAAGCCTAAAAATTTTCTGTTAATTAGCTTCAGATCAGGATTTTCTAGAATGTTCTTATTCTATGTTTTTAGCTGATTGGTTGAAAAATATAAAAAAGTAACTTCAATGCTAATGCGATTTTGATCCAAAATTTCTAGAATGTTCTTATGTGTGATTTTGTTGGTTATTTTAAGGCTAAAAAAATGTGTATTCTATATTCTGTCCGAAATTTTAATTTTTGTTCCTTTCAGTAGTTTGCAATGCAGGTGCTAATGTCTTCTTTTCTATCGTCCTGTTACAATTCAATATGGAAAACGATAGTAAAGAGATACGTATTCAAAATACTCCTTCCTCTAGACTCAGCTAGAGCTCATAATTTCTGCCTGGCATATGTCGCCTATACTGGGATTAAGGCGAATATGCGAATTCAACTTTTTGAAGTTGAACCACAAAATCCAAAAGTCAGTCAATTTCAGTTCCAGTTACATTAGGCACGTCCGCTCTCTCCTACCGTCAAGTAAAAAAGGGAATTCAACTTTTCAAAGTTGAATTATAACGTCCAAAACATATACTTTAGGGCCAGAGCTTTCATAGCAAGCAACCAATCTCAGTGGCTGTTGAGAAGTAAAAAAAAAAAAAAAAAAAAACGAATTCAACTTTTCAAAGTTGAAATTCAAAGCCTTGGAGTCTGCAACTTCAGCTACAGCTATAGTAAGCACGTCCACTCTCTATCCTGCCGAGAAGCCAAAAGAGGAAGCAGAAAGGAACTGTTCTACGTGATCGACCCGCATACGGAATCAGCCACCGGACCTTTTCGTTCTGCGTATTTTCCTACCAAAGTACGAACAAGGCTTTATGCCAGAGACTTAAAAAGGCTTTCAATCCAAAGAAAGGATGGGAATGAAATAAAAATAAAAAGGACACGCAATGCACCATCCTGAAATGCAATAAATATTCACTACTTGGGAACACCCGGGGTAAAGGACCAGTCCATGAGTAGACGACACGACTCGGACTATCGTTGACTTCACTAGCAGACCAGCGATGCATTGCAAATATGGCTATATGGCCGAGCCTTCGAGTAGCTAGCTTGACGACTTCAGTCCACAAGCTAATGTCGCCGCTCGGACCGAAGACATTTCATCTACTCATTCGAAGCTAACATCGACTAAACCCCGTTTAACTGCCGAATCAACAACCGAGACGTCGTTTAGCCGACTTCTGAAATTCGACACGTCCCACTCTCCAGCCGTCTACCTGGTCACATAGTTGCACCAACGACCTGTTCAAGATCCTCTACACTAGCTGTTACCAAAATTTATATGACAGTCGAGTCTACACTTTCGACACAACAGAACTTTATTTAAATTTCCTTTCCGAATGAAAGTTATTGTAATTTACTCTCTTTCTTTTCTCCTTCTTGCTTTGTGTCATTTCATTAATTTTTAAAGGTTTGTGGGATCGACATATTCATCGACCTCGTAGATGATGGAATCACTTAAGTATAGGTTTACTTAGTCACTGGTATAGACAAATAATTCCCAAAGAAGAAGAGAAACCAACATTTTAATCATACATCCTAGATGCATCAGGGAGGTCTTCGGTGATGCACTGTCTTCATCGCCGATTTCGGGTTATTTTGCATGATATCAGCTCCGACAGTAACCCCGGCATGACTCTGGAAAAGCCAAGCCGCCTCCTTGGTCGCGACGTGCTACGCTCGTGCCTCTACCAAAGCAACAAAAAAAAACTAATAAGGCCGGACTTCGGCCGTTCTTATAGACATCTGTCCTTCAGTAAACAGTCAATGAAAACTGGGCATTCCACACTCCTCTACTATATATAATACCATCTTTACCTCATCCGGTTTCGACTGACCACTTCCGGATTTGGTACCGAGATAAGATGTCATTTTTAATACTCGTCCACGTCCTTGATTTACACTTCACAAGACTTACACAAATCTCCCGCCAAATCTATCCTATACTAATAATTAGACCTTAGTGAGAATAGGATCAAACGTGCCACACACTTAGTTTAGTAATGATATAAAAACATAGCAATTCGGAACAGGAAAAAAGGGGAAGATAACTCTGCGCAGAAGCGCCAGTGCTAAACAATAACTAAAAGAATGGAACATTGTAATATATTGACCCCAGCCAAGGTGTCAAAATAGGAAATGCACCCGTGTAAATAACAGGTGCATCCGGTCGAGGAACATCAGGATATAACCTTGACCGTGGACGGGTTGAATTGAGTGACGCTCGCAGAAAGAAGAGTGGGCGTCAAATTATGATATAACTCGGCGCACAGGAAGTTCAATCAGTTGGAGAGAAGATGCTGGAATGAGGACCACGTCCCAGAGAAGCTGGGCCCCCAGGCTCCCGGTTGAGCAGCCCAGGAGAACGGGAAAGAAACGCTGTTATGGCCTTAAGAGTGGGGGTCAATATGTTGCAGTTCTGTTCAGCCTCCAGTTCACCTCTCACACAGTAAAACCTTTCGTAACCCTTTCGAACCCTTTCAATAAAGTGAGAGGTATATTTTTCTATAGAGATGTGTTTCACTCGTCTTTATAGTGTCGTTGTTATGATTCTGCATGCATATGTGTTTGTATAGTTGGTCATGGCTATACAACAACTTGTCATAGCATCATCTTATATATATATATATATATATATATATTGTTTATTTACCGACTCGGTAGTTCTAGAAATACTTGGGTAGCTTAGCTCTCCTAGTAGACCACCGTTGTTCAATCAGAGGTATATGTTGCTCTTCTAAAGTTTCTGTTGGGCCCTCGGTGCCCATCAACGGTGTTATTGACATTTTAAGATTGGACAGAATGGTGGACGCCTTCTTTTGGTATGTGAAGAGGTTAGATATTTCAGTGGGTGTTGTTGGGGGTTTATGGGTCTATTTACTAAATTGGTTGCACTCGTTATCTTCGCTGGAGGCTTCATGATTACGTCGACTTGCAAGCGAAAATGCTGTGGGACCGAATGACAACAGGCAGAACTTTCTAATCATTCGAGGTTGTCTGTAAAGCAAACAATATATCTATCGCGTCCCTGGGACTTGTTAATATTTGAGTACAAGTACACGATGTGCTTCTGGCATATATGTTTTAAGTCTTGCATGCTTCCTTGCTGCCTTAGCTTTTTCTCTTGGAGGATAGTTCTCCTAATGTGTTCTGTTTCTTCCGGTGGACTACCATGCATGAGCCTTCGTGTGGACGTATTGTCGGAGAACAGCTGTGCTTTCCCTTTGGTCTGAGAAAGTTTCCCTGCATTAGACAATTAGGAGATCATTACTGGTGATTGATAAGTGGTGTAGATATCGTTTTGTATCGTAAACAAGGAAAACCTTCTTGGATGGTCTAGTATCCGCCACAAGGTGGGTGTGCATTCGGTATAAGTCAGGGCATTTTTTTCTGGATCTGTTTCCATGTAGAACGGAAGACGAATGACAACTTGCAAAAGCCAAAAATGACATCCTTAACAGAAAGGATCTGTACAGCTTTCGAGTTGAGATACGAAAGCACAGATTTTGCACTTTGGGTCATGACATTCTGGAGCGTCGTGGCATTTGAAATCCGATGGGAGGTTGAAGAAGACCCTCAGGTGGCAAAGCGTGATTTGGTAGCGGCTTACTTCCATGAAGAATGTCATCACTCCAGGACTGATGGAAAACTTGCTACGGTAAAATTTCTCAAATGCCTCGACGCAAGGTGTTCTATAGGTTAAGACGCAGGTCTGCTTCTTGTACTGAATAATGTGTAGGTTGAAGTGCTTGATGCTCACCACGATACATAATGCTTCGATCTCACAAGGAAGTCAGTCTTTCGGTAGCTTCTCCAACTTACTGCAATAGAAGCCCACGACTTTTGGTCTGTTGCTATTTCTAGTTACGTATAGCACAGCACTAAGGCCTGGTTTTCTTATGGTACCGTCTGTCACGATTCATAGCTGGTTATTAAAACAGAATGATATTATGGTCTGGTCAGCCGTATATACCTCTTGCCTACACTGAAACTGGCAAGTTGGTTTTAAGACCACTGTTCCTTATTATTTGAGGCCTGATTGACCACTGCATTATCTAGATGTGCAAAGAAGTAAGCGCTTTCAAGGATCTAGATGCATCGAAGAATGATCTGAGGACTTTGACTGTCTTTGGGTGTTTTGAACATCGTTAGCGCAGAGATTCGGTGAGGGCGGACACATTACTTTCAGACTATATTCATCATAGGATGGTAGAACTTTTAGAGACTATGATTGTTTTGTTGGCAGATATATGAAGGTTCGCATTGTAGAGCGTAGTTAGGGTACGTTTCCAGTTGAAAATAAGTGGCTCGGGTGTGTCGCCACCACAGTATAGTTTGTCTACCAATTTTACGACGACTCCTTCCAAATACTAAGGTCACCTAATACTCGGGGCATCAACTCCTCAAAGGTAATTTCTGAGCTTGATATTCCCATGGCACACCAGATATACAGCCTCACTTCTTTGAATTGAGTGGCCACACCAGAATACATCATCGATTTTAGATCTCGGAGTATTTGGTTGAAGGTGCGCTTGAGGTCTGTGAATACAGTTCACCACTTTTGCTAAAGGATAGAATCTACCGGACCATTTGTGTTATAGAAACAATTTAATTATTTTTATTTAATATTTTTTCTCGAAACAATTTATTTAATTAGTACGATATCTCAAGTAGGGCTCCATTATATATTTAAAGTTTATCATTTGTGTTTTGGGGGCTCGTTTTTTTTCTGTTCCCAAAAGAATTTATAGGTACTATATCCTAGTTAAAACATCTTAGATGCTGATTGATTTATTGGTTTTTCGTTTGTTTGTTTGTTTTTCTTCAAGAAATATTCTATTCAATAATACAAAAGGAAATTGGCACCATGATACAAGTTCTAATCCTGAACGAGGCTGATAGCTTTTCACATATTGCTAATACTCTTGGGAAAGGCATGAATCCAACTATTCTCTCTCCAGCTATGGGTAAATAGTAGAACAGACTAGGCTCTTTAGTATTGGTAAGGCAACAGATCTTGGAGAAGGAAAACTTTGAATGCAAACCTGTTAAACCATGTTTAAAAAACAGACTTATATCGCATCCAGCTCGTGCGGAGAGGTTGGTATATATATATATATATATATATATATATATATATATATATATATATATAATAGAACGCTTCGGCTACTGATTTTTTTTATTTTTCATTTCTATGAAGAATTTTAAATGCACCCAAGCACTGAACAAACAAGCTCAGCTGGCATTAGAGTATCAGCTGAAACTTTGAGATACTTTCAAAGAATATGAACAAATGAAGTTTTTTTTTAATATACTGCCACCCTTTGCTGTTGCAGAGCTTGTTTTTCATGGGTGAAAATGTCCCCAGCAGCAGGTGTGACATTCTCATATGAATTTTTCTCCTCGTGAACTTTTCAGCTCATTCTGTAAAATCTGTACATTAAAAAAAGTTGTTCTGATCAATACATATCAAAAAGGTCAACACAAAAACAACAAAGGGAGGAACGCTAAACTAACTTAAAATTGCTTTAACAATTTTTTTTTTTTTTGTCATCATTATTCTAAATTATTTTATTGATGAGTCAGACACATTCAGGGAATCAGTGTTTGTTAAACTACAGTAGTAGGAAATCTTCTTAAGTGCTTAAACTCAATTTTGCTCTGCTTATAAAAATTGGTTTTTGATTTTTACTTAACATTCTATCATTTTAAAACGCGCGCACACCCACATACACACAACCACACACACACACGCCTGTTTGTTTATGCGTGTGACAGACACAAAAAAATGTTCACACACACATACACACACACACGATACTAAACTGGATCTGACCGTTGAAATTAATTTACAGTTATATGACATCAATTTTCTTATCGAATACAAATAATTTTAACACATATCTATTTGATTGATTGACAGGAACCTAACAGGTACTTCCATTCCGTCTCAGAGGACCTGGAGCAATGGCAATAATAAAGCGATATTCCATACTACTCATATCTTCAAAACTACAGCCTCACCATTATATGCAGTTTCGTTTCATATCCAGGACACCTCATTTTGAGAGGATCTTATCCCTCTGCTGGGAGGATACAGTCACCCTATTCTAAATTCCTCTGACAGGAAAATCAAAATAATCATGGAATTAAAAAAAAAAAAGAAAAACTGTTTAGAAAATGTACGGTACCCTATGAATAGAATAGAAATTTACTAAGCTTTTTGCTTAGATGTGGCATAAGGCTGTACGAATGGAGCACCCAATGAAACTTGAACTCACGCGTGAAGGTTTCCTAGTCAAGCTTGCGTCCTTCACCTGTATCAGTAGAATAACATACCACAAATATTAAATTTCACAAAATTTTTCTGTGATATGATGATATTTCAAAGAAAATTTCAGATACAAAAGAGAAATTTAAATCTCTTATTTTATTCTAAAAATATTCCACTTTCGTCATGACAACTTCCGACCAGCTGCCAATCAAAACACACCATCTATTTATTCGATTTCGTGGATTGAGTGGCCGTGCCATTTTTTGTCAGGCAAGCATCATGAAAAAGCAAATCTTTATTTTCTTCGGAGCCGTATGCTTGTCGTTAATGTTTAAACTGGCAGTAAATTTAGTCTGTAAAAATTGTCTTCAAAAGTGCCTTGACGTGTCATCTGATAAATTAGCTTTTATTTTAAACTATGCTTCCATACCTCCTCCAGTCATTTCCGATAAGCCCTACGTACTGAATTACAATGAGCAAATTTACCCACCTGTTCAATGTGTCCCATTCAGTACGGTACGCGGGAAGATACCAATATGCGTTCATGATAATCCGAATGAGTTCATCACCAAGAAAATACGAATCACTAGTAATTGGGAGAGACGTATTTCCCAGAGTGTTCAAAATATACTTATTAATAACCCAGACTTTGCGATAGTTGATATTGGATCCAATTTAGGAATGTTTAGTCTTCTGGCTGCTAACCTCCGTAAACCGTCGCTTGCCGTAGAAGCTATGGATATTAACATAAAAAAATTTCATCAATCTATTGTTATTAACCACTTTGAAAAATTAATAACATTAGTGACACGCCCTTTATCTGATAAACATGAAACGTTACAGTTAACTGCAGGGGTTTTAAATCTTGGTATGTCTCGGTTGTTAAACGCCGGCCAAAATCTGAAGCGCTTAGGCACGAAAAGATACTACGCAAAAAATAAAACGACATTAATGTTAGATGAACTTATCGATTTGATGCCTCTGAAAAAAGCAATTATGGTAATCGATGTTGAAGGGAATGAAGGTAAAGTAATCCGGGGAGGTCAGAAATTTTTTGACGCTATATTCATCAGCCACATTTTTATGGAATGGAACCTTTTAAAAAAGAACGATCGGACATTTCTTGTGGATTTTCTTTCGAAACGTGGATATAAGCCTTACTCATCAGCATCTTTTACGTCTGAACTTATTCCGTCGCAAAATGGAGCATGGCCACCAAACGTTTTCTGGGAAAAGACAGGAATAAAATAATGTTTTTGAAAATCTACATATCACTATATATATATATATATATATATATATATATATATATATAAGAAACGAACAGAGAATAATGCAACGAAAGGTGGGCGTTAACTTCTGCAAAAAGCATAATTGGTTTTGTCGTTTTCACATTTGGTTGTTATCTTTGTTTTTGTTTTTTGTTATTGTAGTGTGTGTGCGTGTGAATAATAAATGTGAAAACAAATATTTCGAGGGGAAAAATGTTTTTATTTCGTTATTTTTTCAGTGATTTTCTTTCTGAAAAACTACCTGACTTTTCACGAATAATGAGTTGAATTCTACTGGTCCGACTATAACAGTTCATACAAATGTTTATTGTAGTAATTTATTCATAAGTCACAATTTATCTTTGTTAAGGAACATAATATTTCTTTTTATTGTCATGAACTATTTAGAAAATTAAAAACGTTTAAGAACTACTTAAAAACCGTTCATTTTAAAGTTAAACTTTAACGTTGATTTTTATCATTAAAAAATTATTCTAATTGCAATCCATACAAGTTATTTTGTTGCTAGCAAAATATGTTGCTTGTAGAGAATAGTCTAACAAAATAATAAAGAAAATTTCCGTGATTTCTATGTTAATGTATAAAGAATTATATAAAAATGTAATACAATAATTCTCTTTTTTTTACTGAACAGTTAAATCTAAAAATGTAATTTCAGCTAAATATAATTAACCCATCGTCCATATGACAACTTACAGTCGATTCCCGATGTATCATTACGGCATATTTAAGGTTATTTTATGTCATAAAGTTAAGGAATTGATTAATTTGTAAAGGTTTGGTTTGGTTTATTTGTTTAACGGCATATCAACTCCTAATGGGTTATTTTACGCTGAAATTTGATTCATTTGTAAAGGTTTGGTTTAATTAGGTTTATTTATTCAAAGACAAATTAAGTGATAAGAATTTATCAAGAGAACTAACTCTGCCAACATTATATACGCCTTAATGAAAAAATAAAATAGCAGACGATAAACAACTATTGTACCAAATCAACAATAAATGTTTTATACCGACAGAAGGAAAAACATTAATACATATTTATATAAAAAATATAATTTCTCTTGTTTATTACGAAAGGTGGAAAAATTGTTGCGCGAAGGAGAGAGAGAGAGAGAGAGAGTCAATCAGGTACTGCTAGGGAAACAATAGGTTGAGATACATCTTTAGAGAGCCTTGCTTCTTCGCGCTTTTTTCACGGGAGACTGATACAGAGCCGCCGCTTAACACGGGGCTGTCTATACCTTTTCCAGTTCAAAATGGGAGTAGTTCAGTTCAAAATGGAAAAATTATTATAAGTATAAATATAAAAAATATTTTAGAAATTATTTTAGAAATAAAATTGTTAACATTTTATAATATAAAAAAAAATTCTTCAAGACATTTATTAGAACACAACATCTTCTAATGCTACTGCTGCAGGAATTTTAGATTGAATTCCAGCCGTGAAACGATTGCATACTTCTGGTGTAACCCTTCCCAATTCTTCCTCAATTAATGAAGTCAAAACTCTTGCCCTTTGTTCAGTAATTGACAAGCCATCTCTTCTCTCCATTGCAAGAATACTCACAATTTTAGCAGCCAATTCCTGCTTGACCTAAAGACCATACTTGTTCAATCGGATTAAACATTGGACTGTATGGTCCCAACCTAAGCACTTCCCATCCTAGAAATTCTTCTTCACTAAAAACTTCTTCAATGTTTGAGTGACATGGGGCATTGTCAACAACCATCACAACTGGACCCCCATATTGTCTCTTTGCAGCTCTCAAACATTCTCGCATCCAAGACTGTGCGCTTTCCTTCCGAAAAGATCCTCTTTGAATTTCATGGTACACGAGGCCATGGGGACCAATACATCCAATAACGTGAATATTGGCACCCTGAGTACCGGCTGAAACTACGTTACATCGCCTACCCTTTAGAGAACGCCCATCTCTCTTAGAAATATGAAGATTAAAGTTCGTTTCATCCATAAGTAAAATGGGTTTTCCAGTTGATTGGTAATTCAATAATTTTGAACAAAATAAACTACGTTTATTTTTATTCTCAATTGAATTTGACCTCTCGGGCACAAATCTTACAGCTTTAAGCGTATAAGTCATCATATCTAGATGCTTCGATACTGTAGATTTGGACAATTTAAACCCAAACTGGGCTTCAATCCTTTCAATGATCACCTTTAATGTGATCCTAGGATTTTCATCCACTAGTGCTTGAATAAAATCCAAAATCACCTGTTTGACCTTACAATTTCTAGGCCCTCCTCTTGTATCAGGTTGATTTCCCTTACTAATCCAGCGATAGAGGGTGGTTTTCGGAATAGAAAGATTTTCCGCTAGAGCTTTCCAATTTCCATCCATCTCATATACCTCCAAGATACGTGCTTTCGCACTTCTCCTGTTATCGCGGTTTTCAGTTGACCTAACCATTAGGCTAAAAAAATTTAACAAATCAATACCTTGTTGTAGCACCAAAGATATTTATAAATTTGATTTTTTTTTTATTTTAAATTTCTTATTTTGAAATGAACTATTTCCATTTTGAAATGAACTATTCCCATTTTGAACTGAACTACTCCCATTTTGAACTGGAAAAGGTATAGTGCTCAAAACAGCGTGACGTCTGTATCAGTACAAAAGATTGAGACGAAGACCCTTCCTGCAATCATTTTCAGTGTTGACAACTTTCCAATTTTTTTTTTTCATCATACAACATGTGAAAGCATGTGCTATACTCTGCCCTCATCAGCCGCCAACCAGGGGTGATAACACAGTTTCGGTAGCTCAAGGCGGTATTGCCACTCCTGGTGCTACCAAGCAGCTTTTGCCACCGGACAGGGTATTAAAAGAATTATATATATATATATATATATATATATATATATATATATATATATATATATATACGCCAGATTAATCAATAGCAGAGACTACATTGGACGTTCATCTTCATTCGACACTAAGAATGAAGATGAACATCCAATTTAGTCTCTGCTATTGATTTATCTGGCGTATATATATAATCCGACCGGGTATTTAAAAGAAATATTTATCTATATATACGCAAAATCAACTAAAAGCAGACATTATAGTGGACGTTCGTTCATCTTCATTTTGGTGCAGTTTGTGATTTTAAAACGCGTTTAATTGCGACCGTTGATGTCATAGCAACCGTTTCTTGATTTTACGTAATCACACGAGAAAGGTGGTTCCGCGTGTATATCATTCATGTTGAAATCCTTTCTATATCCGTTATCTATTCGGTTCGTTTTCTTTCATTTATGCGTTACTGCCCAAAATCACTCGAGACAAACGTCATATATAATTCTGCTGAAAGATGTTATTTGTTGATCAATGGGGTCTCAAGATGGGTGGTGAGTAAAAAGAAAGCTCCTGGTCTAAGTTTGTCCAGGTAGCTATCTGATTGCCCTTGGGCCACTAAATTCTTGGAATTGTTAATTCAATGATGTAAGATTCGAATTAACTGACTACATGATGTGTCATTACATTAAACGTCACCGAGAATAGAATTTCCGTGAAGTGAACAAGTCAAGATGTCAATAACGAATGTTAATTTGAATGGGATGACGAGGTGATAACATCATTGTAAAGTCGAGATAACGTTCTACGTAGTTCAAGGCCAAACAATTAATTTGATTACCCATTACAAAGGAATCCTTTCTGTTCTGCGTGGAACTTCTGATCTCTGGATCTCTTTTATCAGTTTACAATCCCCGTATGAGATTTATTCCGTTATCGATGTAGGTGACCAAATGTATTGTGATGGCTCTGCATTTCTTTCTGTGATGATGTCATTCTATCCACAGTTTGTGGATGCGTTACACATTCCTTTGTGACGTGGGTCACTTGTCTTTTTTTCACTGTGATTGCAGGGGTTAGAATATGCCCACTGTATCTCCTGCAGAGATATCAAGACACCTCTGATGGGTGTCCTGGTATGAGACTAAACCACATCTCATGATAAGGCTCCACTTCTGGAAATCTGCGGTGTGTATAGTTACCGTTTCATTGATATTACTCAAAGTTCGAGTCTGACCTGGACTGGTAGTAAATATTAGGGACTTATCTATAGGTCCAATAGATCCGTTTGAAAATTATTTCTATTTAATAGAAATACTTGATAGAACTGTAAATTATTTGTATTAAGAATACTTATTTCACGCTATAATTGCTTACGAAGGGTTGTTATTATTATTAGTTACTAGAAACCATATAATTGTCTGCAATTAAATGACTTATTATCAAAAGAAATAATAATAAGGCCCTGATCTATTGTAAATAGATTTTTGAAGAAGTACTTGTTCACTGAAGGAAGAGTATTGGTTTGTTATTTTAATTACAGAGTAGCGGATTGTAAAGTGTGTGTGGGGGGGGTTGTTTTTTCGTGTGTTTTTTTTTTTGTTTTTTTTTTTTGGGTGGGGGTTCATCTATCTGGAGTGTAGCAAAAGAGGACAGGGCTGCTCTTATTGGCATCAGATTGGCCAAAACGTTGTGGGTTTACTGCTGCTATTGTGGTGGAAGAAAAGTCAGCGGTTTTTGTTTTTTTTTAAGTGGGAGGAGGTAAAATTTTGAGAAATTTTGAAAGTGGGAGAAGGAGGTAAAATTTTGAAAAAATAATACATCGTTGGGTGTGGACGTACTGGAGATATTTCATTCAAGAAATTTATTTTAAATGGTCCAACAGAGAAACAAGTAGTTTCTGAGGGGACAATGCCTGGAGATTTTTTTTAGAAGCTCACTTCCATGGTTAAACAAAGAGACGGGTAAGTACCTGAAACATACTGATTAGAAACTGCCGAAGTGTTTATTCGCTATTTCGTGGAAAAACAAACCGCTATAATTCAGGTCTAAAGCTTCTGTAGATTCCGAATAGAAATAAAGAAGAAAAGAAAGCAAAAGAAAGAAAACAGAAAAAATAAAAGAGTAAAGAAACGAAAGAAAAAAAGAGATCGACTAAACAACAATCTCTCCTAACAGACAACAACAACAACAAAAAAAGAAAGAAAAAAAAAGAAGACTAGACAAATAAAAAAAAGAGAAGAGGTCTCTGACTAAGCTACAACATAAACTAAGAAATTTTTTAATTGTCTTTACTTGGAATCATTTTTAGATGAGGCTTCTTAATCTGAGAATTAATTTTTATTTATTGCGGACTTTTTGTCCTCATCTTGGTAGTTTTTGTGTTGTTTTTTCTTTCACAACGTTTCGGCCAAATTTCAACTCAGGCCTTCTTCAGGTGATTTACCGCGACCTCGGATAGGAATACTGAGTCTTGTAATCGTATCCCCAGTAATTACTGCCTTCCATAGTTGTTGTCTATCGCACCACGTTTTTGACCAAGTAAACCTCTGGCCGGTTTCAGCCTCATACAGGAAAGTAAGATACATTTCATTTTCGATACTATTTTTAATGTTACCGTTGTTTTATGTGTAGAAATTTTGTTAAGGAACTGGTGATCCTGTTTCACCAAACATCAGCAGTCCTTTGGGGTCGCGTGGCGTCCATTATAAAAAAAAGTGCTCCACTGGAGATTCTTCCTCTTACTCCTTCTCCCACCGCTGTTAGCAACAGGTCCTTTCGTAGCAGCCCTTGACGACAAACGTATTTAGTACCTACCACCAGCCAGGACCCAAGAGCGACCTCGTGGTGTAATGGTTAAAGTGATGGACTGCGGAATCGTAGTAAGCGAGTCCGTACTTCAGTCGCGCTATTACGTTCACTTTCGGGTAAATACCCTTGGGAAAGGTATGAACCCCCTTATCCTCCCAGCTATGGTTTACATAGTACCACTATTGTTGTTCTAGGAGAATGGCTTTGGCATTAAATAACCTACAAAGGTTGATATGCCTTTAAAAAAAAAACATCCCTTAAATCATAATTGTGTGTCAAAAAGTTACTTCCGAAACAACTACACGTAAATATAAATGAACAATGAAAGCTATTTCCAAATCACGAGGCATAAAATAACTTTAGACTATTTGACATGTAAAAGAAAAACCTAATCTTTCTCAGTTTCATCTGACTTTACCCAGAAGTGTGTAATAAATGATAATATATACACAAGCTACTGTAGAAAAAATGCGGAGTCAACAACGCATTTCTACAGATACTCAAGGGAAATATCTCTTACATTGAAAAAAGTTACTTCCCTTGAACAAGCAATGTTTTTTTTTAAATAGTCTTTTTTTATTATTATCTTACCTAGGATGTTTTTCAAGAATTTTTTTTATACCGTCTCGCTTGAGTTTCAATTTCCTCATTATAAAACGACTTTAGGTCTATTTAAGTTTGATAGGAAGCTAAAAAAAATAAGTAACAAGTAGTACGTTCGAGTATCGGGATTAATAAATCCAATGAAGTTACAGTGATATTCTGCGTTCCCCCTAAGATAAAACTTTCGTGGCTTATTTAATGCCAAAACGTTACTATTTAAACTATCACTGGGGAATCCAAGAGTCCTGGTTCAAAAAAGAACGCAATTCATTATATTTGTAAGAGGTGTATTTAAAAGGTATCAAGACTAAATCTCTATTTATAAAAAAAAATTGAACAATTACCGAAACGTTAGTTTTCTTAAAAATAGTCAAAGCCCTCTCTCGGTAGGCCAACCAATGACGACTTTGCTGCGACAACTTTCCAAGCCAACCGCTCACCACTACACACTCTCGATTCCTTTAGAATACTTGGCCTAGCAGAAAGATCTTTCCAATTTAAAACTTTCTGTCGCGCAGACGCTCACAGCGGTAAACAGGTGGAAATCATGCCTTGCATCAACAGCTATGCCATTTTAGTTGTCATTTATCATCGAACAGTCACTGTATCATTGTAATACAGCAGTTCTTTGGTGAGTGGATCGCTCACTAGAGCAATCTCTTTATGGTACTGTCGCTCCCACTTTATAAACATTACCATTATCTCTGCCACTTCCTGAAAAATACGGCGAGCGGTTTTAAATACATCAAAAAGCTACCGGCGTTAAGAAACTGAAGTCAGCGCTCAGAACAGAATTTACATTACAAACATTTCACAAAACCAGCGTGAAAGCTTTCCTTTCTTGGCATAAATTTAGGCCATTTCTAATATCTCTCGGCCTCGCGTACTCCTCGTGGTTGAGTGATCATTGACCAGCAACTATAGCACTGGACTTCGTTGTCCAATTTAACCTATAGTTTAACCCATAATCAGGCATACGTGCCTGGACCCAGATTTGGGTCCAAGACCAGCTAGGTTCATAAGGCCTACATTGTACTAAGTAGGCTGATAACCAGCATAGACCAACAGGGTTTGAACCGCGGCTCGTGTCCGACCTTCCCCTCCCCTAAATCCCCACTATGATCGACCTTCGGGTCATTGACCTTGTGTCGAGTCCTGTCTGGCGTGAGGTAGTGACAGACTTTAGCCTCGAATACCTCTCGTGAGCGCGCGGTCACTTACCAGAAAGTATAGCAATGAACCTCGTTGTCCAGTTTAACCTATAATCGGGCTATACGTGCCTGGATCCAGATTTGGGTTCACGTCCAGCTAAACTCACCAAGCTCACATTGCACCAAGTGGGCCGATGACCTGCCGAGTCCAGCAGGGTTCGAGCCTCGGATCGTGCTCGACCTTCCCTTCCCCTAAATCTCCACTATTATCGACGTTCGTGTCATTGACTTTATGTCGAGTCCTGTCTGGTGGAAGGCAGTGACAAAAGCCTCGCGTACTCCTCGTGAGCGCGTGGTCACTGATCAGCAAGTATAGCACCGGACCTCGTTGTCCATTTTAATCAGGCATCCGTGTCTAGCTCTGAGCATTAGACTCACATTGCATACAGTTAGCCGATGACCAACAATGTCCAGCAGGGTTCGAGCATGGGCTCGTGCCCGACCTTTCCCATCTTCTAATCCCCACTAAGCCGACGTTCGAGTCATTGACCTTGTGTCAACTCCAGTCTAGTGAGTGGCAGACACAAAGTGTCGTATCTGGTCCGCGGATATTTTGCATTCAGATCACCCTTGCGCCTCGCCGATCGATACGCTCACACAGCGATCCTTCCTTTTTGGTTGATCTAGCCATTTGTAGTCGTTCAGACAACCAAATGGCTTGATCAACGACTACAAATGACTGATACTCCACTTTTTATGGTTGACGCTCACCGCTGGAACACTTCAGCTGCTATCTCACAACTTAAGGTTGATCCTCGAACGTATCAGCTCACCGACTTGGTCCTGTTGAGGGAAGGAGGTTTCCAGCCTTGAGTTGGAGTATCTCTGGCGGTTACCCCCGAAATCGTCGAAGCAGACAGCCAGAAGATAGCACTGTTGAAGGAAGGAATATCCCGGTCTCCTCACTTTTTTGATAACTTGCCGGCTGCTAAGACACCCATATCGCTTGTGGTGCCTGTCTTGCTGATTGCCCGTTTCTGACATCCTTGCTGCGACCTCACCTGCCTGCCGTTTGACTGTTCCCGATACCAGCGATATTCTGCCATCTCCGGCTGGTCGAAGACCGTCTGACCCGAATACTTAGGAGATACTAGATAAAGTGTCCTTGTTAGGCCAAAAACCCATAACTCTTTTGCTAACTACAAGCTTGTTTGTTTCCAGCCTTTTGGTTCTGGTTTTGCCCTTGCATACACTTCCCGTCCCCTGACCTCGAGTCTGACCAGCCCGCAGTCCAGCGACCACGCCGTCGACCCGGCCGACGACCAGTACCAGACCAGCGATCGACCAGCCTCCCATTGATCACCTTTCCAGCACCGACCTCTACATAATCCGGTCAATAAAATTTGCACCCGTTTTCTTGTTATACTGTTGCCTTTGCGTTTGTCTCTTCATTGACTTTGCTGTTCCCATTAATTCACGTTTGTAAACCAAGTAGAGGCGACATCTTTATCGGCCCTACTACAGTACTTTCCCCTTAGGTAGGTACCTAATGGCTCAAGTCTTTGAACGTTACCTACTGATTCCAGACGAAATGACCTGGCCAGGGGCATATATCGAAGTTTTGCCCCCAAAAGGATCCACCAAAAGCTCCGGCTGCTGCAGTTGCCACAGTCACCACAGAAACCGCAACAACAACAGTTTCCACAGCCACCATCAGCGAGGCTACACTTGAAAAGGAGCCAAGCCAGGACCAGCCGAAGAAAGCTAACGATTGGATTGAAGTCACCCGCAAAAAAAAAGAAATCCCCGAAAAAAGCGGAGGATAAGTCCACATCTGCCTCTCCTGCAAAAGAAATGGAGCCAGCCCCTGCAAAAGCAACAACATCAGCAGTATTTATACCCAAGTCGGTAACAGCACCCATTCCCGCGCACATCACCGAGCATCCTCCAGCAACCAAGGCTAGAAAGAAAGCCAAGGGCAAACCAGTTTCCATCACACCAGTTCCCACTACTCCAGAAGCACAAGAAACACAAGAAACTCCAATGAAGACAGCCACAAATCTGAACAGAAGGAGCAGCGGAGAAGGAGCCGCCAAGAAAGTATGTTCAGGGCCACCCTGCCCTGGGGATCCCCTGGAAGGCCCTTCTAATGCCTTTCCACAAAAACCTCTACCTCAACAAGCCCCACTGCATTTACCATTCCCACCTCCTTTGTTATCACTTCCTCCTCCACTTCTTCATCTACCACCTCTTGCACCACTACCTCTTCTTCCACTACCATTTCCGCCACTACCACTTCCCCCTCAATACCATACTCCCCCTGGACAACAATTTTCACAACCCTCACAATCCCCTGAACTGTTACATCACCCTCCCCAGCCACCAAAGACTCGCCCCCACCAAATCTTGCACATGGCAAGATCTCAGTCCCAAGAGAGACTTTCCCCAAAAAATCTGCTGAGGACTTTTTCCCTTCCCTCTCTAAGCCCATCCTCCTCTCCGGAATTGTTTCCAGCAGCGACTCCCGCAGCGACACCCGCAGAGAAGGAACCAGTGACAGAACCAGTGACAGCAGATTCTGCACCAAAGCGATCCCGGCGGAAGGCGAAGGCAGCCAACCAAGACCTGACCGACGAACAGTGCAGGAAGGCGGTGGCTCTATGTACTGTCAGGCTGGAATCTGTGACGGATCACCAGCTCCGGAAGTCACTGAAGCCACTGCTGAACCTGGAAAAAGTAAATGGCATGAGATTTTGTAACCCGACCAACTTTAGGAGTGCACCCATGGTGACCACCTTCATCCGTTCGGCTGGTGACCGTTCCAAGGGCGTATGGAAGTTCTTGGATACGGTCCATCAAACCGACACGGGTGTTGAGCTGGCGGAGTTGGGGCACTCCTCCTTAAAGCGATGTCTGCCTTATTGTACAGGAAGGGTCCCGATTTTGGTTCACCCGTCTCTTTATAGGTCTTTAAAGGTGCGGTTCCCGATGGATGTTGGCGAAGTGTCCAGGAAGTGCCGAATGACTACTGAACTCGGCTCCGGCTCCTTGAGACAGGCTGTTGGCATCCTCACTCCGGAGATTTCCGGCCCATCGTCGACACTGATTAGGTAAGCGCGCCAGGATGGCTTTAAATGTTGCTAGTCTAAATGCGAGGGGACTGAGGGATGCAAGCAAATGTGCGCACTTTCTTTCTGAACTCTCGAACATGTGCGTGGATGTCGCTGCGGTGCAGGAGACTCACTTCGTTTGCGAGGCGGACTGTCGGGTGCTGAAGGATGACATTGTGGTTTATTCAGCATTCGGCAGCCGCTTCGGCGCTGGGGTCTCTCTGCTAGTTGAACGCAGCCTTGATGCGATTGTTAATGTTGTCTTTGCAGGTGAAGGGGGCCGGCTTCTGGTAGCTGATGTTACCGTGAAAACCTTCGAGTTTCGGATAGCTGCGGTTCATGTGCCTAAATCTGCTGCGGAGAGACGCTCCTTCCTTCGGCGGTTGGGGTCGTTCCTGGATGCCTCGAGACGGACAGTTCTAGTGGGGGATTGGAATGCGATCCTTGACCCCAACATAGATAGGGCCGGTCGGGGTGCTAAGTGTTTGGCAAGGTGTGACAGCGGCCTGTCGGACTTTTTGACTGAGTTCGATTTGGTTGACAGGTACCGTCTGGATCACCCAAGGAGGGAGATGTGGACGTGGATAGGAAGTTCGCCCTCTGGCCAGGTCCAGTCTTACCTGGACAGAGTGTTAGTGAGTAGAGCTGACAGTGACCTAGTTGCTTGTCCCACGTTCCACTGGTTAGGGCGGTCTGACCATAAACTGGTTAGGGTCAGTCTGCGGTTAGCTAATAGGCCTAGTCTGGCTAGCTACTGGAAGTTCAATACCTCCTTAATGGACATATTGGACGTCCAGATGCGGCTGGAAAACCTAATTCAGCGGGCGTTAGTGGGGGCGGTTATTGGGAATAAGTGGTGGGTATCCCTTAAGTATAGGATTAGGGATTTCGCCATCAAATACAGCCAACAGCTCGCTCTAGATAGGGCTAAGAAGGCGAAATCCTTAGAAGATAGACTTTCCCGGGCGGTGGAAAGGGGGGACACTGTAGCCATAGATCTAGCTAAGGGGGACCTTGAGCGCGAGGCTAGCGAGCGCTACAAGGGTTTCATAGTTAGAAATAGGCTAAAAAGCGTTCCGAACGAAACCGTGAAATGTAACGCATTTATGCGTAAGGAAGAGTTGAGAAGGTTCCCTTGTCGGTACATCGAGTGCGTTAACGCCCCGGACGAGCGCGTGCTGAGATCGAGCCGTGAGATTCGTGAGCTTTCCGGACACACTTTCGAGATCGCTTTGCCCGCTGTCCTGACCTCCAGGATCAGGAGTTTCGTGACTTTTTAGCCGACTTCCCCCGCCTTGGGGTGGCGGAAGCGGCTAGTTTCGAGGGTGCGGTTACTGAATGTGAAGTCCGTAGTGCGTTGAAGCAGGTCGGCCTTAACAAGTCGCGTGGACTGGATGGTTTACCCTACGAAATGTACTTGAGGATGTCGCACATGTTTGCCCCTATTCTGACGGATGTGTTCAACCACTGGCTTGCCCATGGAGCCATCTCTGGTAGCATTACCAAGGGTGTGATCACATTGCTGAAGAAAGAAGGCAGGCATATTCGGGGGGATCTAGATGATTACAGGCCCATAACTCTGCTTAACACAGAGTTAAAGATTTTGGCCCGGGTTTTGGCGAACCGTTTGCTGCTTGTCATCAGTGATCTGGTCGGCCCTGAACAGACCTTTGCTGTGAAGGGAAGTTCAATCTGAGACAACTTGCACTTGGTGCGCCAGATCCTGAAGGGGATAAAAGACGACACCAAAGCCGCGCTGATCAATTTAGATCAGTCCAAGGCCTTCGATAGGGTGGACCACCGGTTCTTGGTTGCGGTTTTGGAGACCGCCGGATTCAAACCGGAGTTCCGCAAATGGATTAGCATTCTGTACCATAACCAACAGGCGGTGGTGCAGGTGAACAGGAGGCGTTCGGGGGCTTTTGCGATCGAGCGATCAGTCCGGCAAGGCTTCCCCCTGTCCCCTCTTCTCTATGTCCTTGCGTTAGAGCCCCTGCTCCGAAGGCTTAGGGATAGAGGGTCTCGTCCGGCCCTGCGCGGAATCTTGCTAAGCGGCAGCGTCCAAGCCAAGATTTCCGCGTTCGCCGATGATATCACGGTCTTTGTGTCCGGGCGTCGGGACATAGTGGCTGTGAAGGAGGCGGTCGCGAGATACGAAAAAGTAGCAGGTGCCAAGGTCAACTTTGACAAGAGCGAATGCTTGCGGTTGGGTGCCTGGAGGGGCAGCGTTCCCCTGCCAGGGCCCTTCCGCTGGAGTGACGGTCCCATCCGCATCCTTGAGGTGTGGTTCGGGCCCGGCCTCTAGCTGGAGCGAAATTGGTTGGAAGTACGGGCTATGGTTGAAGCGCGGGTGGTTGCCTGGCTTCGAAGGCGGTTGTCCTTAAAGGGCTGGGCAGAGGTGTGTGCCGTGCACATCTTCCCCTTGATCCTTTACCGTTTGTCCGTACTGCCTCTGTCTAAGGATCATCGGGCGGCACTGATACAATCCATTTTCAAGCTTCTTTGGAAAGGCCGAAGCCCGTTGGTCCATAGGCAGGTCTGCTATCAACGTCCTCGCGATGAGGGTCTGGGGATGCAGGATCTCGAGAGCCACTGGCTCGCTGAGAGACTGGCTTTCCTGAGCCGCTCATTGACCACGGACGCGGTGTGGAGCCTCAGGGTTGGGGTCGCCTTCCCTAACCTGGGGTTGTGTCCCTCGGCTGAAAGCCGTCGTAGGCCAAGGGACGAGCCACCATTCGTCATCGAATGCCGCAGGGCCCTTCGAAACCTTCCTCGGTCCAGTGACCTCTCATGGACTCGTAAGGAGCTATATAGAGGGTTAGTGGTGGGTTCCGCCTCGGATCCTCTCGTAGAGCGGCTCGGCTGGTCGGCGGAGGAGATTCGCTCCCAGTGGAATTGGGCAGCTAGCTCGAAACGCGTTGGCCCTCAACAACTGGGCTTAGAGAGCGTGCTTAGCAGATATGCCTGACTGCGCCCGCTGCGGCAGTGGCCTAGAGGAAACGGCTTTGCACGCCTTCTACTACTGCGAGCGGGTTCGCCCGTTCTGGAACCACGTCGAGAAATGAACGGCTCGCATCAGTCCCAGAGAGTTCGTGCCGCTCGACGTTGGTTACGTCGTGGACAACGTTAGCCCTCCGTTTCAGGGTGAGAAACGTGTGGTGTTTCTCGTGATCCTAGCCGTGGCTAAAATGGTGATTTGGCAGACGCGAAACAAGGGATTGGATGAGGGTGAAAACTTTTCTTATCGTGATCTGATCTTGTCCTTTAAGCATCAGCTTAGGGTCAAGATTAGATGCGATAGAAAATGCTTGGATCGCATAACATTCAGCAAAAGGTGGGTGCATGCAGCAAGCTTGGTCGAATGCAAGGGAGCAACGTTGGAGTCATCCTTCCCTCCTCTGCCTGCTCATGGTGACGATGGTCCGGGTCCTTCGGGACCCCACCACGGGTAAGTAGGAAGTTTACAAATTTCTTAGGATCTCTTAACCCCCTAGCTAGTGGAGTGAGGTGTGTCATTGTCCCCACCATTTAGATGTTAGTTTCACTCAAGATCCTCCCCATTCCCACTCTCTTTTTCTCACCCTTCTACCACTTGTGAGTCCCGCCCCTTTTTTGAGGATCTTGGTCGCATATCTCTGTATTTCATGTTCATCTCCTTTCCTGACCGACCCCCCTTTTCCGTTTCTTTCATTTATCCCGTTTAGTCATAGGTTTTTCCCCTATAGGGAGAGTTTTGGCTTGTTTTTTGGGCCTTATCCAGGTACCAGAAAACAGTCAACTCTCCACAGCATAGAAGGGGGGATGGGAGGGAAACCAACCGGGTTTATGTTTTGTTTACCTTGGGGCTTTTTTTCTCCAATCCCTCATATCTTTAACTTACTGTACATAAGTCATTTCATTTTATCGAATTTTAAGTAGGGCTTTCATGTAGCGAATGGGGTATTTTGGTGACTGTAGCGTGGTTGGTGGATGAATGAATTTATTGTAGAGAATGTGAAGGAAAAAACAAACTGATTGAATGATGATTGTTGGCGATAATTGCGACTAGCTAGGGCTTCATAGAAAAATACAGTTTTCGCCTCTTTCCCTTCCCCCCTATTTGGGCCTTATGCTCACTGAGAGTTGTATCTCTTCGGAAATAAAGCCTCCTCGTCAGGTAGAAAACACACTTCTCGTTTTTTTTTAATTGTGTTATCGTCTGAAAAGTAAGTTATTGTTGAAAATTATTGTTATTGTTATCGTTATATTATCGTTATTGCTTCGTGACCCCCCTCAAACAATTTTTATTGTTGTTTGGTTTTGAGGAGGGTCAAACCTCGATTCGAATTCATTGTCTTTATTTTAAACAAAACAAAACGACCGCCATTTTTTCATTCATCGTTAATTGCATTTCTTGAAGTCGACTCGCTTTTTTAAAACACCATTCCCCCTAGTTGCCCTTTTAAAAAGCAACTATGGGGGAACCATCCCGGATTCAACCACCTCAAACGACTTTATTGCCAACTCAAGACATTTTTATCGAGTCGGAACCCTCCACTAAACCGGAAGACTTATTCTCATTATCTTCATCGGCCATACAGCCAGCTCAGAAGCCACCAGCGACGCCAGTCTCCTGGTCGTCGCAACTTCAAAAAAGGAAAAAGTCGTCAGAAGACCACGAGAACGACAGAGTGACTAAATACGCAGAATATTTCAAAGAAAATGAGATCTTACCTATCCCCGAACTAATAGAGGCGGTCGAGCCTAAGACTCTGTCGTTCGTGGTGACAGATTTAAGGACCAGGAGACTGGCTGGCCTTAAAAAAGAGGCTTTCGAAGAATTGCTCAAAACTGCTGGCATCCCAGGTAAGTATTTTTACCGAAGGAGTTTTGCTACCTGGGATGTCCTGCTCCCAACAGAAGAAATAGCCCAGAAGCTGGCCACAAGCAATATGCACTTCCGGCTTCAACCTGAATATAAAGGACAAAGGAGAATAGAAGTCACCGTATGTAACGTGTCCATGCAGCTAAATAGGGACGTTATCGCCGCCTACCTAAGTTCCTATAGCGGCGTGGAAGACTACACCCAAATTACGTCATCGCATGGCACGGCATACGGTGATTTCTCATTTACCATGATTTTAGATAGGGGAGGGTTCAATTCAATACCTCATACAATAGCATATAGAAACACAACAATGACAGTCATCGTAGAGGGCAGGAAACCGCTTTGCTGGAATTGCAAACAGCTAGGACATTTCTCGCGGTCCTGCCCTCAGAAAGCCACCACCATCGCCACTAACAAAATGACCACCACCACCAACAATACTACTGAAACGACTACGATTACAGAAGCAAAAACAAAAAACAACCCGGAAACAGAAGTCGAACCCGACAAAGATGAAGGGTGGACCTTAGTGAAGGGGGGAAAGAAGAAAAAAGAGACAAAAGCAAAAAATACAGAAATTAAAAAACTAGAAGAAATGGAAACAGCAACAAATCTAAAAAGGAGGAGAGACAGCGGGGATACGGAGAAGGAGGGAGAGAAAAAACAACTCAAAACCAACTCCCCCAAACCAGAAAAACAAAAACCTCAGCCTCTTCAACTCCAGCAACCAGCACCCCAGCGACCAGCAGAAAAACCACAACCCAAGTGACCGGAACCAGAAAAAAACACACTTCCTCCACCTCAACAACCAGCCCAAATAATTCCTCCCCCTCAACAACCACAAAATACACCGAATAAACATCCCAAAAACCCCCTCCACCCAACATTACCTTCCCTATCGCCTGTTTCAACTCCCAAACAATTCACCCGGTCTCATTCTGAAACACCGTCACCACCAACATCCCCCCACAAAAAGAACCAAATCTGCATCAAACCAATTCAGACAAGCCGTAAATGGATTTTATTTTTGTTCAGATTTAATGGAATCACCAAACTTGGATCACCAACTTAAAAAAGCCCTCAAACCATTATCATCCATGAAAACCATCGATCAGAAAGACATAACGAACCCATACTTATTCAAGGATGCAGCCATGGTGACCACCTTTGTCCGTTCGCCTGGCGTCCGAACTAAAGAGCTTTGGCAATTTATTGAAGAGGCCAGCCGGACGGACATAGTCTTGGCGGAAATGGGGCACTCCTCCCACAGAGATCTACTAAATAAATGTACGGGCAGGGTCCCGATTTATGTTCATCCCTGTTTTTATAGGTCCCTAAAGCTGCAGTTTCCCTTTGATGTCGGCGGAATTTCCCGGGACGGCAGAGAGTCTACTGATCTCTGTACCGGTTCCCTGCGTCAGGCCGTCGGCATCCTCACCCCGAAGGATTTCCGGTCCGTAGTCGACACTGAGTAAGGTAAGTTGGACTGATTGCCAGTTTGAATGTGAGAGGACTGAGGGATTCAAGCAAGTGTACGCGCTTGCTTGGTGAACTCAAGAACCTTGGAGTAGATGTTTCTGCAGTGCAAGAGACCCACTTCACATGCGGTGCCGATTGTCGGGTGCTGGAAAGCGATTTTAACGTTTTCTCTGCATGCGGCAGCCGCACCAGCGCTGGGGTCTCCTTGCTAGTTGGACGCAGCCTTGATGCTGATGTTGACGTTGTTTTTGCATGTGACAGGTGCCGGCTGGTTGTGGCCGATGTTGCCGTTAAATGTTTCAAGTCCCGTCTGGTTGCGGTTTTTGCGTCCAATATCGCTGCAGAGAGGTTTTCCTTTTTTCGTCGGTTGGCGCCGTTCCTGGACAATACGAAGCGGCGAGTATTAATGTGTGATTGGAATGCGATCCTTGAACCAAAGATAGATGAGGTCGGTCGGGGAGCTAACAGATTAGGAAGGTGTGAAAGCAGCCTTGTCGGCTTCATGACTCGCCATGACTTGGTCGATCACCCACTGCGGGAGATGTGGACGTGGCTAGATAGATCGCCCTCTGCCAAAATAGGTTCCTACTTGGACAGAGTGTTAGTGAGAAGAGCTGATACTGATTTCGTTAGTTGTCCCACGTTCCACTTGATGACGTGGACTGACCATAAACTTATAAGGGTCAGTCTGCGGTTAGCTAATAGGCCTAGTCTAGCCGGCTACTGGAAGTTCAATACCTCCTTACTGGAGATACGGGACTTCCGGGATCGGCTAGAATCCCTAATCAAGCGGGCGTTAGTTGGGGCGGTTACCGGGAATAGGTGGTGGGTTTCTCTTAAACATAGGATTAGAGATTTCGCCACCAAGTACGGTCGACAGCTCAATTTAGATAGGACCAAGGCGGCGAAATCTATAGATGATAGACTTTCCCGGGCGGTGGCTGGAGGGACTCCCTAGGTGTAGAACTAGCTAGGAGGGACCTTGAGCGTGAGAGTAGCGAGCGCTACAAGGGATCAGTAGTTAGATCTAGGTTAAAGAGAGTTCTCAACGAAGCTGTGAAATCGAACGCGACTGCGCGGAAAGAAGAAGTGCGAAGGTTTCCCAATCGGTACATCGATTCTGTCAAGACCCCGGACGGGCGACTGTTGCGATCGAGTCGTGAGATACGTGATGCCTTTCGGGCGCACTTTCGGGATCACTTTGCCCACTGCACTGATCTCCCGCTCCGGGAGTTTCGCAGCTATCTCGCCGACTTCCACCGCCTTGGGGCGGCTGAAGCGGCTAGCTGCGAGGGTGTGGTTACTGAATGTGAAGTCCGTGATGCGTTGAAGCAGGTCGGCTTAATATGTCGCCGGGACTAGATGGTTTGCCCAATGAAGTGTACTTGAGGATGTCGCACATGTTTGTACCTATTCTGACGGATATGTTCAACCATTGGTTCGCCCAGCGAGCCATCCCCGGTAGCGTTACCAAGGGCGTGATCACATTGCTGAAGAAAGGTGGCAGGCATGTTTGGGAGGGTTTAAACGATTACAGGCTCATAACTCTGCTTAACACAGAGTTAAAGATTTTGGCCCGGGTCTTAGCGAATCGCTTACAGCTTGTCATTAGTGATCTAATCGGCCCCGAACAGACCTTTGCTGTGAAAGGACGATCGATGCAGGACAACCTGCACTTGATTCGCGAGGTCCTAGAGGGGATAAAAGACGACACTGAAACCGCGCTGATCAGTTTAGATCAGTCCAAGCCCTTCGATAGGGTTTTTGGCGACTGTTTTGGAGACTGCCGGATTCGAACCGGAGTTCCGCAGATGGATTAGCATGATGTACCACAACCCTCAGGCAGTGGTGCAAATGAACGGAAGGCGTTCGGGGGCGTTCGCGATCGAACGTTCGGTCCGGCAGGCCTGCCCTGTGTCTCCTCTTCTCTATGTCCTCGCCTTGGAGCCCCTCCTGCGCAGGCTTAGGGATGAGGGGACAAGTCCGGCCCTGCGCGGTGTCCCTTTTGCTGGCCGTCTTACGGCAAGGGTTTCCGCGTTCGCTGATGACATCACAGTATTTGTAACCCACCGCCTGGATAGAGAGGCTGTGAAAGAGGCGGTTGTCGAGTACGAGCGGATTGCAGGAGCCAAGGTCAATTTTGACAAAAGCGAAGGTTTGCGGCTTGGTGCTTGGACGGGTAGCAATACTCTTCCAGGGCCCTTCCGCTGGGGTGACGGACCCGTCCGCATCCTCGGGGTGTGGTTCGGGCCCGACCTCCAACTGGAGCGAAATTGGTCGGAAGTACATGCTAAGGTGAATGCTCAGGTGGGAATCTGGCTTTCAAGGAGGTTGTCCTTAAAGGGCAGGGCGGAGGCGTGTGCCGTGTACGTCTTTCCCTTGATCCTTTACCGATTGGATGTACTTCCTCTGCCTAAGGCACGTCGGTTGGCGCTTCAACGATCCCTCTCCAGATTGCTCTGGGGAGGTGCGAGGCCGATGGTCCTTAGGCAGGTCTGTATCCAACGTACACGCAACGGGGGTCTAGGTATGCCTGATCTAGAGAGCCACTGGCTTGCTGAAAGACTTGCATACATAGGCCGATCCTTGACGGGGGACGAAGTGCGGAGACGAAAGGCGAGTCGGACTTTTCCTCGCCTCAACTCAGACCCAAAGGCTGAAGGTCGACGTAAGCCTTTGGGCGAAGCACTGTTTGTCCGCGTGTGCCAAAAGGCCCTTCGTAACCTTCTTGGGTCCAGTGACCTTTCATGGCCTCGGAAAGAACTGTATCGGGAGTTAGTGGTGGGTTCCGCTTCTGATCCTCTTAGCGAGCGGCACGGCTGAAAGGCGAAGGAGATCCGCTCTCATTGGAATTGGGCGCCAGGATCGAGCTTCTTGAACAACTCCGAGTTCTCGCTTACCTGGCGACTTGTTCGGAATGAGTTGCCCCTTCGCGGGTTGAACTACAAAGCGGGCCTGGAGGACATGCCCAATTGCCCTCGCTGCAGCAGTGGCTTAGAAGAAACGGCTGAGCACGCCTTCTACTACTGCGAGCGAGTTCGCCCGTTTTGGGATCACGTCGGGGAGTGGACGGCTCGCATCGAACCCAAACAGCTTGTGCTGCTCGACGTTGGTTACGTCGTAGACAACGTTCTTCCTCCGTTTCAGGGTGAGAAGCGTATAGTCTTTCTCGCGATCTTAGCTGTAGCCCGAATGGGGATTTGGACGACGCGAAACAAGGGATTGTATGACGATGCAAACTTTTCTCATTGTAATCTGGTTTTGTATTTTCGGCATCAGCTGAGGGTCAAAATCAGATGCGATAGAAAACGCTTGGATCGCATAACATTCAGCAAAAGGTGGGTGAATGCAGCGAGGGAAGGATGCTGTGTGTCATTGTCCCCGTCATCTAGTCGTTAGTTTCTCAAGGTCTTCCCCCTCCCCATTATTTTTGTACCTCAACCCGTATCCCAGTCCGCTTTTTTTAAAGATCTTGAACATTCATATGTAAAAAATCATATTACCTGCTTCTATCGACCCATATCGCGCCCGACCCTTTATTGCTTTTACCCCAGTAGATTAGGATTCCCGTCCCACCTAGGGTAGGTCCGGCTTGTTTCCGGTTCTTTCGGCCCGGAAAACAGCCGGCCTCCAATTTCATAGACGGGGGGATGGGAGGGCAACCAAACGGGGAATTTTTTCCTTTTTTTTTTTTTTTCGTGTATATATTTTTTTCGGGTTTTTTTCTCCCATTCCCATCATATCCATTGTAAATAAACCATACATTGTAAATAAAATCATACACCACTTTCGGGTTTTAAGTTGGTCTTCTTCATAGAGTAAATGTGGTATTTTGGTAACTGCTGCGCGCATGGCGATGGATGAATGGTTATATATTGTACTGTTGAATGGGTCGGCGAATGTGGCTAGCTAGGTCCCCTTAGAATATATAGAAAAGCATGACCGCTCCCTTCCCACCCCAAAACCTCAAGGCCTTGTGCCCTCATTGTAAATACAACGAAATAAAATAAGCGTACGAGTCAGACCGGAAGGGCCGTTCCTATTGTTGAAGTATATCATTACTCTATCACTAATCCTATGTTCTTGAAAGGATCTTAATAAAATTATATAGACAAAATGTGTCTTTACTATTTAATCAAACATGCTTAAATGAAAGACTGCTGTTTAACTAAACATATTTTAAATATGATTTATAAAGTCATTTTGTAGATCCATTTTTAAATCAACCTTGAGCTCATTCTTTAGAAAACAGTTAAATGATTACGAGTATTTCAATGAGACAAGAATATTTCTATTTACTCTATTTTGTTTGCACACAGTTAAACAGTTTCAAGTATTGCTATATAACAGTAATAATATAACATCAGTCATTTGTTTGCACATATTTAAATGTATAGACATATATGATTTATTACTCTTTCATTTGTACAAAGTTAAATGGCTCCAAGGATTGCTATGTAGAACTAACAATTCAATTAAACATCAGTCATTTGTTTACACACAGTTTAATTATCAAACAGTTCTATTTCTAACAATTCATTTTTGTGAAAGTTAATTGTTTGCACTAAGTTTAAATGTCACACAGTTCTATTTGACCCATAAATAAGACCTTATCAGGTACTACCACTCCGGATCAGAGTGTACCTGGGAGTAATAGTAATTAAGGTGTTCTCCGCATACCCCAAAACTCAAGTCTTACTGAAACCTCACTATCAGATTGTTGAGTGTCATATCTAAGACACTAGCTGGGACGGGGGGTTTACCCTTGCGCAGAGATGCAGTCAGTGTATTCTATAGCCCCAGCCGACTGGAATAGCTCATAAGGGTATTAACATTTTGACGACATAATCTTTGAATCTAAATAATGATAATAACGACACAAAATGACAAATATTGTTCTTTCTTAAAATAAAATAAAATTTTGTTTAGGATTTATATTCTGTTCAGTTTGCTGGGGTTGTAAAATACATCGGTTGCACTGCAGTAAAATCCCACTCCTTATGGAGCCACCTATGAGATGTGGAAGTCTATCCGTAATACCTAAGGACAAGCTCCTAATAGGTGAGCGGTCCATAACCCGGATACAAAATGGTCACCGCACTTCCCCCTTTACTTGGACAAAAGAGGCGGTCAGGAGACCCGATCAATCAATCAGCTGGTCATGTCAAGCCCTAAAACCTATATGATTGTATTCTTCAAATTTCTCTCATGACAAACAGACAGCCAACACTTTTTATCTTAAAGATATAAGAATTGGGTGGTTGGAGATCAAATGCGTCGAGAGAAAAAGTTAATGAAAATAATTTCGACCCGTTTCGTAAAACACGTTAAATAAATGAAAATTATTTCTACCAATATATTAATGCACGTGAAACCATGAACACCAAAAACAAAACAAGATTTGGCATTAAATAGCTACAGTGTCTGAGTGTGAGGCTCCAGTGTAAGAGCTTTGTAGAAGGTGAAGTACTCCTTCATAGCAATTACTCCCAGGTCCACTGTGACCCGGGGTGGTAGCACTAGTTAGGGTCCAATCTATAGAACTGTTTAACCATTTAACTGCATCCAATCAAATGATTTATGTTAAATCGAATTGTTAGAAATAGAACCGTTTGACCATTTAACTCTGTGTAAACAAATGACTGATGTGTAATTGAATTATTAGTGATACATAGCAATACTTGAAACCATTTAACTGTGTGCAAACGATAGAATAATGTTGAATAGAATTATTAGTGTTAAATGGCAATACTTGAAACTCTTTAATTGTTTGCCTAAATTTACATAGCAATACTTGGAACCATTTAACTGTGTGCAAATTAAAGTATTTATATCAGATCGCAATATTTGAAACCATTTAAGTAAATGAAAACGAATGATTAATTCTAAATAGAACTATTTGTGTTATAATATTTGGAACCATTTAACTGTGTGCAAACAATAGTAATACTTGTGTGCCAACAAAGTAGCTCTGAATCATTTAAAAATAAAGACATCCCCTCCAACGAGTGTCATGGATATGACACTAAACAATCTGATGGCATGGCTCCAGGATCATTAAATAAGTTTCCAGACTTTTTTCGTATGGGCATTTTTATTGATAGTACACACATGAAAATCTAGTCCCCTTCGAAGTAATCTCCTCCTGCTGCAATGCAATTGTTGTACCGTTCCAACAACTTCTGGAAGGCCCCATGGAAGTTCTCTTGTGTGAGCATGTCAATGACCTTCGTCACAGCCTCTTTCATCTCCTCAATTGTCTCATAACGACAGCTTCTGAGCTTAGGGAATAACCAAAAGTCCCAGGGAGCAAGGTCTCGACTATAGGGACGGTGAGGAACTGTCTTGATGCCCATCTTGCTCAAATAGTCTGTGACAAGGATAGAGTTGTGGACTCCTGGTGGAAATTCCACTGACCCGATTTGAAGAGTGCTGGCCTCTTTCCAAGGAATCTCTTTCTGAACTCCCTTAAAACCTCAACATAGTAACCCCAACCCTTTGGCTAATCAACTCTGGTGTATTGACTTCCTTACTCCTCCCAAACCTCTCATCATCCCTCACAGACTCCCTGTCTTCCTTGAATCTCTTATGCCACTCAAATACTGATGCTCGCTTCATGCAAGATGGCCCATAAGCAGTCTGAAGCATTTTTTTCCAAGTTTAAAACAGAATTTTATTGCATATCGTTCTTCTAAAGTGTCCTGACGTCCAGATTGCATTTTTGAAATTCACCAGCTGTGACAATCAGGCTTTAGTAGGGTGTATTCCAATTCCTACTCTCGCTGTTGATTTAAACCTGAAATCATAAAAATTGGTAAGTCATCTCATAAGATGTATACCAATAACATAGTGAATTTTCAAGAGTCTATGACAATTTTAAATGCCTGTACAAAAAAGTCTGGAAACTTATTGAATGTATCACGTATATAACCGAAACTAGCTGACAAGTTCCCCTACCTAAGAAGCAGAGTCTCATCAAACTAGACAGACATCGACACGCGACAAGCAAAGTCATTGACATCTATCGATAGACTATCGGTAATATGGAAGTCAGACCTGGTCGATAAAATAAAGCGCAATTTCTTCCAAGCAGCGGTCGAGTCGATACTGCTATATGGATGCACTACATGGACGCTAATTAAAGGGATGGAGAAAAAGCTTGACGGCAACTACACAAGAATGCTGCGAGCAATATTAAACAAGTCACGGTGGCAGCACCCCACAAAAAGCAGCTGTACGGTCATCTACCACCCATCACAAAAACTATCAAAGTTAGACGAACCAGGCATGCAGGACACTGCTGGAGAAGTAGGGACGAGCTCATAAGTGATGTAACCCCGTGGAACCCTTCACATGGACGAGCTCGAACCTACATACAGCAGCTCTGTGCCGATACGGGATGTATCCCTGAAGACCTCCCGGAAGCAACAGACAATAGGGAAAGGTGGCGAGAGAGTGTCAGGGATATCCGTGCCGAGGGCTTGACATGGTGACGATGATGATACCCGGAAACGATTCACACATTTTAACACCTTGTCTGGGAAACGCAACCATTTCATTTGGATTCAGGAATGATTTCCACACCCACAGAATGGTTGTTGAACCCAGCAATAAAGTGAAAATATAAAAGACATCTTGGCCTCCTATCTTCTTTTTCTGTCTTCTTTCCATGTAATTCCTTTATAGCCTTCTTAAATCAAAATTAACCAGCAAATTAAAACAAAAAATCGCGGTCAGATAGCTGCAACAGAATTACAAGAATCTTATGCGATCTTGCTTACCATCAAACTGTTTGAGATCTTATTTATAAATTAGGGATGTGCTGTCCTGTTTACGAACTAGCGGTATTCCATCTTTGTGTACGAAATAGCCGAATGATATCTTTTTAACAAGCTCGCAGTGGGCAATCTTCTTACGAACTATCTGTGTATTATGTTGTGTACAAACTAGATGTGTGTTGTCTTGCTTACGAATTAATTGTGTGTTGTCTTGGTTACAAACTGGTTGTGTTTTGTCTTGCATACGAACTGTGATGTCTTGCTTAAGATCTAGCTGTGTGTTGCCTTGGTTACAAACTGGTTGTGTTTTGTCTTGCATACGAACTGTGATGTCTTGCTTAAGATGTAGCTGTGTGTTGCCTTGGTTACAAACTGGTTGTGTTTTGTCTTGCATACGAACTGTGATGTCTTGCTTAAGATCTAGCTGTGTGTTGCCTTGGTTACAAACTGGTTGTGTTTTGTCTTGCATACGAACTGTGATGTCTTGCTTAAGATGTAGCTGTGTGTTGCCTTGGTTACAAACTGGTTGTGTTTTGTCTTGCATACGAACTGTGATGTCTTGCTTAAGATCTAGCTGTGTGTTGCCTTGGTTACAAACTGGTTGTGTTTTGTCTTGCATACGAACTGTGATGTCTTGCTTAAGATGTAGCTGTGTGTTGCCTTGGTTACAAACTGGTTGTGTTTTGTCTTGCATACGAACTGTGATGTCTTGCTTAAGATGTAGCTGTGTGTTGCCTTGGTTACAAACTGGTTGTGTTTTGTCTTGCATACGAACTGTGATGTCTTGCTTAAGATGTAGCTGTGTGTTGCCTTGGTTACAAACTGGTTGTGTTTTGTCTTGCATACGAACTGTGATGTCTTGCTTAAGATCTAGCTGTGTGTTGCCTTGGTTACAAACTGGTTGTGTTTTGTCTTGCATACGAACTGTGATGTCTTGCTTAAGATGTAGCTGTGTGTTGCCTTGGTTACAAACTGGTTGTGTTTTGTCTTGCATACGAACTGGCTGTGTGATGTCTTTCTTACGAACTGACTGTAATAGAAAAGGAATTCATATTTTTTCTCTTCATTAAGAATTTTACTCATATACAAAAGGCTCATCGCACACGAAGAATAAAAAAATAATATATCTCTTGTTTTTATAACTAAGGTAAGTGGGTTGTTTCCGGTGCTCAACCCCAAGTCTATAAAAGACATGTATAACACTATTTGTTTTGTCAGCAAATCTTTTCAAATTAACCAACCGCTGGCTCCCAAGACGTTGGCGCCAGTTATCTAAGATATGGTTCCGGTTCATTGATGGAATTTTAGTAGAGTTAATTTTAACGTCTGCTCTTTCCATTTACAATCTCGGTAATGAGTAGACGTAAAAATTGTCTCTACTAAAATTCCAGCAGTGAACCGGTCAATACGTTAAACTTTCGTATAAGTCAAGAAATTAATAAATCGTTCGTATCTGAAACAACAGAGTCTACCTGTGTTGGCATATGTATATGAATATGTATACGTATTTGTATCGCAGTTGTGATTGATCTCATCACGGTATACAATACCACTTCCTGATATAAGAAGGAAAATGGACACCTGTACCTCAGTAACATTTGAAATAATAATAGTTCTGGAGGAAACAACAAAAAGAATCCGACTAAATCTTCAATCCAGTTGCTGTCAAAAAAAACCCTCTCCAAGCTATTGCAGAAGGAAAATGCCAGGTCCATTTATAGTTCAACTGTGTCCAGACTCGGTGGAAGTAGCCACCAGGAGTCTCAAATATCTACAAAGAAGACTGAGGCAGCTGCGCGTTTGGCTGCTAAATGGGCAGAAATCCAATGATACCATGAAATTTCCATGCTAAGAAAAAAACTAAGAAAAAAGTTAGACAATGAAAGAGATCTGGAATTGATTGAAGTAGAGTACGACGTTTATGCCGAGCCATAAGGTAATGGTGTGTCAGAAGGGCCAGAAGGGGTAGAAGTGAGAAACACCTCACATGCAGATGAATCTTCAATTCACACTAACAAGCCTAGCAGCAAGAATCCCCAAAGAGCTTCAACTCCTATCCAAACTAAGACAGAGATGAATGTGAGAGAGGATTCACTTGTGCAAGCATTAAAGGAATCTTTACAAATATCTAAACTCCCCCCCACCAGGAGACCCCCTTAAATTTACTGAGTGGAGCACCACCTCTAAGGCTCTAGTAGAGGCGAGCTGTACGAACTCAGCGTACAAGTTATTCTATTTTTTTTAAATACATAGCGATTTTGTGTAACTTTCAGTTATGAGATGCCACACATACCCTGTCTGCAAGTGTTGAATGATTGCAGGGAAAATCAAAAATTGCTGAAAAAACTTCGCGATCGGGCCACTGAACGTTGAAACAAGTATGTCATTAAAGATCTCAAAAAGGATATGCCATATCCAAGATTCAAGGAATTTACTCAGTTTGTGGCGGAGGAAACATGTCACCTCACCGACCGTCAAGACCAGCGACGGGTTACTGCTCCAATGAAGGATTGAACTTTGGCTTGTTGAGTCACCTGCCCACGTTGTGTTTTAGATCCAAATAACGGAATAGCGCATTTCACCGATCGCCAAACAAATCAGACAGGGCTGATCATTCGAAGAAAAACAAACTGAAATCGAAGGCCAGAAATAAAACAACACGGGGTTCTCAATAATTAAAACAAAGTTTAGTTGACAAAATGCGTTAAAAAAATTCTGTTATCTTTTCAAAAATGAAGTCCTATCATACAAGTCCCTTCCCCGTTGAGTGACGAAATGCTATTCAGAGACTCGGTCCCGTTTCTCTCAGCGGTCAGTCTAGTTGTAGCAGTAAATAGAGCCTTTCAAAAAGTTAAGTCGTTCTACGGTTTCTAATTCAGGTAAGATTTCTGTTGGCCAGGTTCTCGTTACTAACTCATGAATTCTTGCTTCTCAGTTTCAGAAGGTCTGGCTCAAGGTTTCAAATGCAGAGTGTAAGGGGTTCTCTACTGTTTCTCTTCGACTGACTCCGACTCGGTAACTCAGCAACTTCGACTCTCTGTAACTGTTGCTTTTCAGCAAAAACAGAGTTTATATTATTGTTTCTCTTATTTCTAAATGGGCGTATCTCATCAACGGCCTTCTCCTTAATTAATCTTCAGTAATTAATTCCATTCATTGTTGCTTTCTGTTGCCCCAACGGTAGATCCCTGTGCCAGCCACTTAAAGGGGGGGTCCTCTCACTTCCATGTGTCGGTCGTTGTTCCCCTCTCTCAGTTGTGGTCCCAGCAAAAGAAAGAAACCCTTTCTCTTTCAGCAGTGACCGGCGAAATGAAAACACCAAAAATCCTTTTTGATGCTGGTGGAAAGCCCACGTGTCGGTTTTTATGCCGCGACAACCCACGACCAAAAAAAAATAATAATAATAATGTACTCATCAAACTACAACAAAAAACACCGATTAATGGACCTTATAAATCCTAAAAGTGACTAGTGAACTTCAACGCATGATTTTGGAAAAATGACAGTTCTCAAATAGTCCAGGAATACATTTCCTTTCTACAGAGTTCGTGAAAACATCCCAAATGCAATAAAGTTGAAATGAAAAGATATATTTCTTTCTCAGTTCTCTTTCCTTATAATTTTTTACAACAGCAACAGGGGCAAAAAATCATAGACACCAGTCTCGTACTGATAAGGATGTATATCTTTATTCGCGCACGTGTTCTGCGTAAAAACAAGTACACATTCTCCAACTATACATTCTCCAACGTGAAAACTCTTTTTGCCTTGCAAGTGACCCACAAAGAAAAACGTCAGTCTCGCATGCCGGTCAATTTGGAAAAAACCGAATTCGCGCCAACCGGTGTTCAGGCCGGAAGTTCCTCCCGCACCTTCCACCTGGAAGCGACCGGTGCGGGAGGCAAAGTTCAATCTAAAAAACTATACCGGTTGAAACGCAAACTCTGACATTTACATAATTCTTTTGCTGCTTTCATAGACCAAGAAGAAGAACCAGCAAATTAACATGGAGTAAGAAGAAACAGGCGACATTTCCACCAAATATACGGCCACCTACCTCCCATCACGAAAACTATCCAAGTTAGACGAACCAGACATGCGGGATAATGCTGGAGAAGCAGGGACGAGCTCATAAGTGATGTACTCCTATGGACCCCCACATAGGACCGAGCAAAAGCAAGATGACCAGCTCGAACATACATACAGCAGCTCTGTAAGGATACGGGATGCAGCACTGAAGACCTGCCAGAGGCGAGGAACGATAGGGAGAAGTGGCGAGAGAGGGTCAGGGATATCCATGCTGGCGGCACGAGATGATGACGATGATGATGATGAAACCAAAAATGGAGTCAGATAATAACAACAACTAAATTACCTGTATCGCCATAACACTCATTTCTACTCATCATTGTTTTGGTTTGCTGTCCCCCGATGACAAAATAGATATTTTAGCATTCCTTTCATTCTTTCTTTTTCTGTATAAAAAACAACTTCAGAAGTTCAAAAGTCAATTCTCGATGTGCATCAGGTTGGAAAGTGAGAGAGTACTTCTCACAAGAAGAAATAAAACTACCTCAATTATATACTCGGGAAAACTCCTTCTGGAAAAGAACAGCATCCCTACTCGTAAAACACCGGAAACATGGAACCATCTGTTCAATATAGCAAAGGAGATACGAGACAAGCTTAGATGTCCTGTCGGACTTCTAATTAGGTATGACTGCGCAGAAGCCCTGAAACATAAGAAAGCAGTCGCAGGGGAAGATCATGATCCCTTCGCTGAAAAAACTAAACTGGGATGGTGTATAGTGTGACCAACTGCACCTCTGAACAACCTATGAAACACAGCAGGATATTACCAACGAATTTCTTCAAAGGATATTTCAGCCATCACACCTACTTTTATAATCAGAACACTAGAGATGGACTTCTTTGACACGAATCCCGAAGAAAAGACTGTCACGAGAAGATATGAAATTCCTACAAATATCAAATAGGGAGATACTCGCATAAGGACATCTGGAAATGACCTTATCTTTCCGTGTACGTCTCCATCTTCCAAAGAATAAACATTTGGCTGAAGTTTTCTTGAAACATCTTAGGGGAAAATTTTTTCTTAAATCACAAATTTGGAAGAGATTACATCAAATATATGGAACACATTTTTAATGAAGGAGATGCAGAAAATCCTTTGTCACACCAGATGACGGCAGTACATGGTACATTCTTCACTGTGGAGTATACCATCCCAGAAAGACTGAAAAAAATAGATTTGTTTTCGATTGCTCTGCCAAATTCAGGAACACATCACTGAATGAGCATCTCCTAACAGGACCTGATTTAATCAATGCACTGCCTGGAGAACTCAGAATATTTCGCGAACATCGCATTACCCTCACTTGTGACGTAGAAAGGATGTTTCGCCGCTTTCATGTCAGCCCCAGAGATCATATTTACCAACCCCTCCGCTCGGGCAGGATATGACACAAGGTCAATTTTTAAGCGGAGTTTAACAGGTTTGAATTCAGAGTTTTCCTTTTCCTAGACTAGTTGCCTCACCAAGGCTGAAGAACCTTGTCTGCCCTACTATTTACCCATAGCTGGAGGGAGAATAATTGGATTCATACCTTTCCCAAGGGTATTAGTGCTATGTGAAATGCAATCAGTCTCGTCCAGGATTTGAACTCGTGTCGCCGTGTTCATTTCCTACGATGATAACCATTACACCACGGGCACCCAGAAATAGAGACTTCTTGAGGTTCATCTGATGGGAAAACGGTGATATCAAAACTAAGCCAAAAGAATGTCGCTTGCGAGTACATATTTTTGGAGCGTCATCTTCTTCAGGCTGTGCAAATCACGGGTTTAGATATCTGACCAGCAAATATAAACAGGAATATCCTATGGCAGCAGTTTTCAAACGGATAAAGTTTTAAGTGAATTATGCACTCATCAGTGTTGACTCGGTCGAAGAGGCAAAACAGCTGATCAGGGAAGCAAGGGAAATCTGCACAAAGGGTCACCGACGTTTACACAAATTTATGTTCAACAACAAAGAAGTTTTAGACGCAATCTCAGAAAATGAACAAGATTGTACAAGAAAACAAGTTGATTCTAATTACAAAATCCTTCTTATGCAGAGTGTATTGAGGGTAAGATGGAACACAGACATCGAAACATTTTCCTTTAATATTGCCCTTGAAGCGAGAGCGGCTACACGACGTGGAATTCTATTCAACTGTCGCCAGCGTGAATAACCCGATTTATCTTACCCAATATCCCACCTGGGTGCCCCATTCATGCGGCCTTATATTACATCTAAGCAAAAAGCTTAGTAAATTTACACCTGGGAAAATAGGGATATAAGAGAATAGTGTTGCTTGGTTTCGAAGCAGCGTGTCATCAGCCGTCCACTCACAATGGACACAATCAATAACCCAAAAGGATAATAACTCTGAACAACCTAACAAAGACAATATCCTGAACCATAGATAATCAATAAACCTATACAACAAAAAAACAATTCCATAGTAATTATAAAATAGATGAACAAATATTTAAAAAAAACCTTATCCAAAAAAAAAAAAAAATGTTCTCCCTACCGACCCTACCAAAAAAGTTAGACTTATCATATACTACAACAAATTTAAAACCTCCAACCTAATTATTTCTAATAATACTTCCCTCTCCACCGAATTTCTTGATAGGACCAACGTCGTATATATGTTCAAATGTTATATAATACGTTTTGTTCCCCCTCAAATTTATCAAGTAAAATGTTAAAGGCATTCACATTGGCTGAATGATTGTCTGCAACAACAGCCCTAATAAAAAATCCAGAATTTATCAGTTGAAAAATACATTTTAGGATTTCCTGAGAAAGCCACTCACCATTTACTGTTTATTCAGGAAAGGCTTTAACAACTGACGGTACTGTTTTTTGTTTTTTTTTTTGGGCCAGTAATCATGAATACCATTATTCCTTTATAAAGCTCATCATTTTCATTTGCACCATTATACTCCCTACCATGAAATTGTGTTCCTTTTTGAAGGTACATTTCATCAACTAATAAAACACAGGCCTGAGAAGGATGACCTTTTTCCAAAAGTGATTTTACTGCTGTAATTGATCCCACACCCCCACTTTGGATTTTTTCTAATAAAGAAAAAGATGGTAATGGAAATTTCTCCAGAAGTAATTTATAAGCTTGTCTTGATGTATAGCGCAGTAGTAAGGCATAACGTATTAGGTCTGCAGAAAATGGAGGACAGCCTTTTGGTTTATAATGTTGTCTTTTTTTGTAATTCATTTAAAATCGAGTATGGGTCTTCTTCCACTACATTTTTTATATAGGCTGGAAAATTTTCTAACATGCTAATTTTGTAAGTTTAGCATTATTTCCATGTATAAACCATTGTGGTAATGGTATAAGGTTTCCATTACATTGGAGCTGGACATGAAGGTTTCGGTCAATACAAATACTCTCTTTTATAGATGGAAAATGTGTTTTAATGTCAAAGACTATTCTATAAATTAGAATATAATCTTCATGTTTTTTTAAATTCAAAACCAGAGGGACAACATTTCGCAGTCAACTGCGTAAAATTCGTTATAGTGTCAGTTGAAAGAAAATCTTGTAATTCATCTGTTTCAGTCCGTTGTTGTATTGGGGGGTTTCAAAAATCTTTTTGAGTCGGCAAAAAAAATGGTTTTATTATTTTTTTTTCTGAATGTATTGTTGGTATTGGTTGTAAATTCCAATTCAATTTGTTTCTCTTACCTTTCAAAATATATTTATCCTCAAAATGTTTGATGCAAAGAACTGAATTTTTCGTTGGAAACCAATTATTTCGATTACCAAATTTTATCCATTTTTCAATAAGATCGGATTCTTCAAGAGGAAAAGAAAATGTGGAGACTTTTTCACTGTTAGAATCATATCCACGAGAACAACCAAATGCCACACATTTGTTAACCATTTTTTGTTAAACAAAAATATCACAAAATTACTTTAAAACTCAATTTCTACATGCAATTGATGTGTTAGCAAAAATAGGTTTTCAAAAACAAAACGTCGCTTACGCAATTGAAATTCATCCAAGCGAGATCACTCTTGATTGCTAATTATTTATTGTTTAATTTTTAAGACAAAAGAGTAAACATGCATTTTAGTGTTGAAAACATGTTTAGTAATTAAAATAGTTTCTGATAAATTCTCTTGAAATTTATAAATTATTTATTTACGTTCAAAAAAGGTAATTCTTAAAGTTACGTCCTTTTTAAATGTTTATTTACCTAAGCGGTCAATCTGTTGATTGTTTTTAGTTTCAATTTTAATCAGCCTGTTAGAAATCGGCCTGTAAATGTATGGGACCATATTTATCAGTGGGCCATGGCTACGACTACAAATCCTAGAAGCCCTACATATTTTTTTTAAAATATCAATAGAATTAATTTTGAAAATAGCAATAATGTTTTGAGATGCTTTTAGTATTTTTTTTAATATTCCGAATTCCTTGATAGCATTCTATTTCCGTTGATAGCGTTGTGTTTTTAAATTCATCAGCAACTCAGTTCTTATCCAACTCTACGTTCGTATATTTTTGTTATGTTATTAAAAATACTTTCAAAAAACTTTCAAAACTTATTTAAAAAAAAAATAAAAACAACAACAAAAAAAGCAAACCCTGATGATGGCCTATGAAGGGTTCGAAAGCGCTCGGGACAATTTTGGTAAATCCATCCACCAGTTCCAACCTGAAACCAAGACACTTATCAGGAAACTTGAAAGGATCTTAAATAAATTATACAGACAAAATTTGTCTTTACTATTTAATGAAACATGCTTAAATGAAAGACTGTTGCTGAACCACACACACACACACACACACACGCACACACACACACACACACACATGCATATATATATGTGTGTGTGTGTGTGTGTGTGTGTGTGTGTGTGTGTGTGTGTGTGTATTTAGGCAGCAGTCATTCATTTAAGCCATATATATATATATATATATATATAGGGCGTGTATGTGTGCGTGTGGCATAATGGTTATCGTTCTAGGAAATGGAATTGGTGACCTCTAGTTCAACCATGGCTTTGTGCCACATCTAAGCAAAAAGCTTAGTAAATTTCCATGCCAGTGAAGATTGATTAAAGTGAATATGAAAACAACTGCTATCGTCGAACAAAAAATCTCAACCTTTATTCAAGGAAGAACACTGCTTGAGTTGTTCGGATGTTAACCTCATTCAAAAACCCCGTCATTCGCCAGGGATTTAAGAGGGAGTTGATTTCCTTTGTACGTACATAGACTCCATCCAGGCTCTTCTTCCCCTTTTCATAAGTAAGAGTAGAAACATTATCTATAATGTGTTCAGGAATTTGTGGCCCTTTTTTTTTTAAACTGAAGGTTTTTAATATTTAGATTTCTTTATAAAAGAGGTTGTACTCATAGTTGTACTCATAGCCATGTGAAATGTATGAATCCAACGATTCTCTCTCCAGCTATGGGTAAGAAGCTGGATAGACTAGGCTCTTTAGAATTGGTATGGCAACATATCTTGGAGAACGAAAACTTTGAATCCAAACTTGTTAAACTTCACTTGACAATGAACTTGTGTTGCATCCTGCTTGTGCGGAGAGGTTGGTATATATATATATATATATATATATGTGTGTGTGTGTGTGTGTGTGTGTGTGTGTGTGTGTGTGTGTGTGTCAGATTGAGCGCTTCCGTTACAGCATTTTTTTATTTCTTATCTTAACATTTTTATAAAAAGTTGTAAATGCTTGATATCACTGAACTTTTCCAATCTTATACAAAACAAAGCTGAACTGGTAGGAGAGGGTCCACTGATAGAGAAATTCTCATGGAATGTGACCTGGTGAGTTTTTTTTTTTTTTTTTTTTGTTTCTATGTCCTCATTGTAATACTCATTGTTGTTACAGTTCTTGTTTCTCATGTGTAAAAATGTCCCCAGCAGCAGGTGTGATATTCTCATACGAAGTTTTCTCCCCATAAACTTTTTAGCCTATCCCCAGCGTAAAAAGTGTACATTTTAATAATAATAAAAGAAAAGCTTTTCTGATGAATAAATTGATAAAGGAGACAAAATTTCTTTTTTTCTTTTCTCTTTTTTATTCTTTTTTTGTTGTTGTTGTTTTGTCGTTATCATTCTATGTTAGACACATTCAGTCAATAAGTTTATTTCAGAACAGTTGTAGAAAATCTTCTTAAGTGTTTCTACTTTGTACATTGCTCTATTTATAAATATCTATATGTATTTTTTTACTTATGATTCTATCATTTTAAAACACACGTACACACAAACTCACACACACACACACACACACACACACACACACACACGCACATACATATGAGTGTGTGTGTGTATGTGTGTGTGTATGTCTGTCTGTGTCTGACAGAACAAAAAATGTTTGCACACACACGCACACGCACACACACACACGTACACATACATATACATCTCTGTGTGTAAGGGGGTGTAGAATTGTAGTTGTAGGAAATCTTCCAAAGCTTTTTTTTCTATTTAATATTCATTGTATAGTGCTCTGCCAGTAAAGATTTGCTTTTAATTTTTACTTAACTATATCATTGTAAAACAGACGCGCGCAGGTGACTCGATTTTCAATGTGTTTGTTTAATCGGATTTTATAGATTAATATCATGAAAAGATCATTATTTAAATATTACAATTTTGTTTATGAATGATTGAATTAATAATCTTTTACAATTTCATCTCATTTACCAAATAGAATTTTTTTAGTAAATTTTATTTATCTTGGACGTCTTCATGACAGATTTAAATTAAAATGTCGTGTCGCTCGTGCGCTGTTGATTTGGGAAGTGTTTTTAGAAAAATTGAGTTTCTAATGTGAGGCCTTTATAATGAAGATTTTTATTTTAAAGTTCCATCTTAAAAAAGAAGTTTGACTTATCGTTTTGTGCTTATCGTTCATTGATATTGCGACTTATAATCTGATGCGCTTAATAGCCCGAAAAATACGGTATTTGATTGATAGATAGGAACCTAACAGGTACTTCCATTCCGTGTCAGAGGACCTGGAGCAATGGCATTCAAGCGATACTCTATACAATTCATATCTTCAAAACTGGAGCGACACTATTATATGCGGTTTAGTGTCATACTCAGGACACCTATTTGTGAAGGGATCTTATCCCTCTGCTGATGGGATACAGTATCCATATTCTAAGTCCTTCCGACAGAAAAAAATAATGAAGGAATTACAGAAAAAAAAACTTTCTAGAAAATGTACGATACCCTATGAGTAGAAAAGTAATTTACTAAGCTTTTTGATGAGATGAAACATTTGGACGTTCGAATTGAGCACCCAATAAAACTTGAACACACGCGTTAAGATTGGCTAGTCAAACTTGCAAAAATTATTCCGCCCGAGGCGCCCTCCACCCGTAGAAGTAAAGTAACACACCACAAACATTAGATTTCACAATTTTTTTCTAACCTGGTGATATCATTGATGAAATTTTAGATATAAAAGAGAAGTTTAAACCTCTTATTCTATTCTAAAAATATTCCACTGTCGTCATGGCAACTTCGACCAACTACCAATCAAAACACACCATCTATTTATTCTGTTTCGTGGATTGAGTTGTTGTGCCATTTTTTTTTGTCACACAAGCGTCATGAAAAAGCAAATCTTTATTTTCTTCGGAGCCGTAGGCTTGTCGTTAATGTTCATACTAGCAGTAAATTTTGTCCGTAAAAATTGTCTTCAAAAGTGCCTTGACGTGTCATCTGATAAATTACCTTTTATTGTAAACTATGCTTCTATACCTCCTCCAGTCATATCCGATAAGCCCTACGTACTGAATTACAACGAGCAAATTTACCCACCAGTTCAATGTATCCCATTCAGTACGGCACGCGGGAAGATACCAATATGCGTTCATGATAATCCAAATGAGTATATCACCAATGAAATACGAAGGACTAGTAATTGGGAGGGAAGTATTTCCCAAAGTATTCAAAATATACTTATTAAAAACCCAGACTTTGCGATGGTTGATATTGGATCCAATTTAGGAATGTTTAGTCTTCTGGCTGCTAACCTCCGTAAACCGTCGCTTGCCGTAGAAGCTATGGATATTAACATTAGAAAATTTCATCAATCTATTGTTATTAACCACTTTGAAAAATTAATAACATTAGTGACACGCCCTTTATCTGATAAACATGAAACGCTACAGTTAACTGCAGGGGTTTCAAATCTTGGTATGTCTCGGTTGTTAAACGCTGGCCAAAATCTGAACGGTTTAGACACGAAAAGATACAACACCAAAAATACAACGACATTGATGTTAGATGAACTTATCGATTTGATGCCTCTGAAAAAAGCAATTATGGTAATCGATGTTGAAGGGAATGAAGGTAAAGTAATCCGGGGAGGTCAGAAATTTTTTGACGCTATATTCATCAGCCACATTTTTATGGAATGGAACCTTTTAAAAAAGAACGATCGGACATTTCTTGTGGATTTTCTTTCGAAACGTGGATATAAGCCTTACTCATCAGCATCTTTTACGTCTGAACTTATTCTTTCACAAAATGCAGCATGGCCACCAAACGTTTTCTGGAAAAAAACAGGAATAAAATAATATTTTTGTAAATCTATCTACATATCACACACATATATATAAGAAACGAACAGAAAATAATGCAACGAAAGGTGGTGTAATTATTAACCAAATTAATTTTTTTTAAATTTCAGTAATGACGGGCGTTAACTTCTGCAAAAAGCATAATTGGTTTTGTCGTTTTCACATTTGGTTGTTATCTTTGTTTTTGTTTTTTGTAATTGTAGTGTGTGTGCGTGTGTGCGTGTGAATAATAAATGTGAAAACAAATATTTCGAGGGGAAAAATGTTTTTATTTCGTTATTTTTTCAATGATTTTCTTTCTGAAAAACTACCTGACTTTTCACAAACAATGAGTCGAATTCCACTGGTCCGACTATAACAGTCACACATTGTTTATTGTAGTAATTTATTCATAAGTCACAATTTCTCTTTATTAAGGAACATATTTCTTTTTAGTGTCATGAACTATTTAGAAAATTAAAAACGTTTAAGAACTACTTAAAAACCGTTCATTTTAAAGTTAAACTTTATTAAAATAATTATTTTAATGGCAATACATGCAAGTTATTTTGTTGCAAGCAAAATATGTTGCTTGTAGAGAATAGTCTAATAAAATAATAAAGAAAATTTCCGTGATTTCTACTTTAATGTATAAAGAATTGTTTAAAAATGTAAAGCTTACATTCAATATTCAGAGAAAAGTAAAGTTTAGTCATTTGCTTGTTTTTTTTTAATTTTCTAATATCTTATTTAACAGTTAAATCTATAAATGTAACTTCAGCAAACCATAATTCACTCATCGTACATTTGGCGAATTACGGTCAATTTATCATTACGGCATATTTAGGGTTATTTTATGCTATAAGGTTAGGGAATCATGTACATTGTGTGTTTATATTTGCATTTGTTGTGTTATGGTTTCTTAAGAGGGTTTTTTGTTTTGTTTCTGCCACAAAGTTATATAATATCAAATCAAATTTACACATGCTATTTACTGTTTCAAGTATTCCTATCTAATACTAATAATTATATGGTTTCGAGTATTCCTATCAAATACTAATAATTATATGGTTTCGAGTATTCCTATCAAATACTAATAATTATACGGTTTCGAGTATTCCTATCTAATACTAATAAAGATATGGTTTCAAGTATTCCTATCTAATACTAATAATTATATGGTTTCGAGTATTCCTATCTAATACTAATAAAGATATGGTTTCAAGTATTTCTATCAAATACTAATAATTATACGGTTTCGAGTATTCCTATCTAATACTAATAAAGATATGGTTTCAAGTATTCCTATCTAATGCTAATAATCATATGGTTTCGAGTATTCCTATCTAATACTAATAATTATATGGTTTCGAGTATTCCTATCAAATACTAATAATTATACGGTTTCGAGTATTCCTATCTAATACTAATAAAGATATGGTTTCAAGTATTTCTATCAAATACTAATAATTATACGGTTTCGAGTATTCCTATCTAATACTAATAAAGATATGGTTTCAAGTATTCCTATCTAATGCTAATAATCATATGGTTTCGAGTATTCCTATCTAATACTAATAATTATATGGTTTCGAGTATTCCTATCAAATACTAATAATTATACGGTTTCGAGTATTCCTATCTAATACTAATAAAGATATGGTTTCAAGTATTCCTATCTAATGCTAATAATCATATGGTTTCGAGTATTCCTATCTAATACTAATAATTACATGGTTTCAAGTATTCCTATCAAATACTAATAATTTTATGGTTTCAAGTATTCCTATCTAATACTAATAATTATATGGTTTTAAGTATTCCTAATTCTAATAATTATATGGTTTCAAGTATTCCCATCTAATACTAATAATTAAATGGTTTCAAGTATTCCTATCTAATACTAATAATTATATAGTTTCAAGTAATCAAACTTAATCTTTTGGATTTACTTGAAAATGTTTTTAAGTTTCTCGTGATTAATCCCATTTAAACGGCATGTAAACTAGTCTAAGGTTATTTTATGCCTTGAGGTTAAGGAATCTTATTCGTTATACAGTCATGTTTCCATTTTTTATGTCGATTGTTCTTTTTTCACATGAACCTATCAAATACTAATTTTAAACGAATTTATTTGTTCTGTCAATAGTTCCTTAAGAAGTACTGCCATTTCGAGTCAGGGTGGACCTGAGGGTAATGGTAATGAAGACGTATTCCACACTTGTCAGATCTACAAAATTAGAGCCTTACTATCAGATACAGTTTAGTGTCATGCCCAGTACACCTCCTTTTAGGGTGATTGTATTCCTCTCTAAGGGATTTTATCAGTGTATTATATATATATATATATATATATAATACACTGACTATAGAGATATATACTCCCCTACCCCCGTAAGGATGAGTTCTCTAGCGAAAGAAGTAATCGTGTTGCCATTAGCGTTTATTGCAAGCCTCTTCATATATGAATTGAGGTCTCGGTAACCGTTGAACGGATGTATGTAAACAATAGTAATTGTGATTCATAACCGTTTAAAATTTATTTCGCAGCTAATGGCTCCTCGTAGCTGAAGGGTTAGAGGCTTGGCTTGGCGTTTGAGTCAACCGGGTTTCGATCCTAGCTACGGGAAGCTAATGTCTAGCCACACTGATGAGTTCTGATAGAACGAAACAGATCTGTCTGAGGATGACTATATATATATATATATATATATAGTTTGTGTGTGTGATCCAAAGAAGATGAGCTGGGAATGATTCTCATTGAGAATATATAAAAGGATTCTCATAAATCTCCAGGAGTTCTAAATGTATGATAACAATTATATAAATGTCTTACCGAGTAAATTCCCGTATAATTTAGTCATGTCAGTGTCGTGACACCAGACTCGGACATTACGTGCGTTTTTGACACTAACTTCTAGTCCATGTCGTAGTGGGGAGTAAACAAGTAGAGTCCATGGAAAACATAAAAAGCATTTTTTTCTCACTATTGACTGGTGGCTATCTGAAGAAGCAGGTTTCTTTTATTGAGTTACCAGCGGAAATAAATCAATTAAAGCCAAATGGCGGTTTGTTGAATTTTTCAATCATACATACATACATACATATATATATATATATATGTGTGTGTGTGTGTGTGTGTGTGTGCGCGTGTGTGTGTGTGTGTGTGTGCAATTGAATATGCCATTCAGTGGTGAGGCTACAGCCTGAAACTCCCGGTATGTGTGCGTTCCCCCTTCAGTGTCTTTACTCCCTGGTCCATTTTAATTCGGTGTGGTTGTATTTCAAATACATATTTTAACAGAGTTGTCATATTCTTAGTGTTATTTTTCTCCGGGCAACATCGTGTATCCTTGCTAGCTATGCGATATTTAGTTTGATTTCAGTATTATATCCGAAATAGGTCACCTCTGATGCAGTTTATTTTTGTTTATTATCGTTTGTTTCTTTTGTTTTGATTTTGTTTTTTTTACTTTAGAAACAATATATAATTTAGATTTTTATCAAGAAAAGATCTCATATTGACGTGGTATTTATCAGACTTCCCACCAAGTCAGAATATGGCACATGACTGTTTTAGAGTGGGGGCCTCGCACAGGTCGAAACCCATGCGAGGCAAAGACAAAAATTCTTGGCCCTGTCGGCATTCTCTTAATAAGGCTCCTTACTTAGCCCTGCAAACAGGTAAAGCCTGGCGAGGACATCTCCCTGAAGCCAAAGGTATGTTGATGTCAGCCACCCGGCACGAATGAAGGCGGCCTCCATCGATTTTTTATGTCCAGAATACAGTAATTTGGTGTTAGACGTTTCAATCCCGTATTAACGTTAAAAATTGCGGCCAAAAATTATTATTATTATTCTGGAATGATCCATAATGGAAGGATTCATCACGGTGTATTTCTAATTTGTATTTAGATACATTGTATTTGAGAATTTTTTTTTTTTTTTTTTTTTGAGAACTTTTTGTCCTCATCTTTTATTTTTTTGTGTGTGTGTGTGTGTGTATGTTGTTTCTTCTTTCACTACGTTTCGGCCAAATTTCACCTCTGGCCTTCTTCAGGTGATTTACCGTGACCTTGGATAGGAATGCTGAAGAAGGCCTGAGGTGAAATTTGGCCGAAACGTTGTGAAAGAAGAAACAACACAAAAGAAACTACCAATTGAGGACAAAACGTCCGCAATTAATAAAAAAATTAATTCTCAGATTAAAAAGCCTCATCTCAAAATGATTCCATTTAAAGACAATTACATTGTATTTATTTTCAATTTTTCTTGTTGAATTTTCCACTAATATAGGATGATATGATTCATTATTGTACATGATTAGGTTATGATAAAATTTGTATTTTATGTATGGAGGTGGCCGTGGTGTAATGGTTATCGTCGTTGGAAATGGACACGACGACACGAGTTCAAATCCTGGACGAGACTGATTGCATTTCACATAGCACTAATACCCTTGGGAAAGGTATGAATCCAATTATCCTCCCTCCAGCTATGGGTAAATAGCAGAGCAGACTAGGTTCTTCAGCCTTGGTGAGGCAACTAGTCTAGGAGAAGGAAAACTCTGAATTCAAACCTGTTAAACTCCGCTTAAAAACTGACCTTGTGTCATATCCTGGCCGAGCGGAGGGGTTGGTGAATATGGTATTTTATGCAGATTTGTATAAGTTTATATGATTTTTTATTCGATATGAATAGTTCTTTATGAAAATTTTCTAAGAAGGCATTGTATCATATATTCAGTGAAGGAGATCCTAAGTTACTTAATAAGCGAATACAGCAAACAATGGTTTGGTATAGTATGGTTTTATGGCATATCAACCATTGTTATTTAATGCCAAATCTGTTTTTATACATATAAACAGTCCTATTTCAAACAATTCTGTTTGGCATAGATACGCAGTTTAAATGTCAAAACAGTTCTATTTCAAATAATTCAGTTTAGCATAAGTATACAGTTTAAAGGTCAAAACAGTCCCACTTCAAAGAATTCAGTTTAGCACAAGCACGCAGTTTAGTTCTATTTGACCCATAGATAAGACCCTATCATGTGCTACCACTCCAGGCCAGAGTGGACCCGGGAGTGATGGCAATAAAGGGGGGTACTCCGCATTCCCCAAAGCTCCATCATTACTGGAGCTTAACCATCAAATTGTTTAGCGTCATATACAGGACACTCGTCAGGGAAGTATTACCCTTCTGCAAAGAAGCAGTCGATGTATTCTACTGCCCCAGCCGACTGGGCAAAGCAGACAGTCAAATAAGAAATACAAACCTGCAACTATAGATTAATCGATTAAAGCCGTTACTCGACACTTTATATGATCAAGGTAGCAGTTTGATTTGTTTAAAGACATTGTAACTTAATAGTGACTTTTTCTATCTGCTTTGCTGACTCTATTCTGGTGTTTTGCAATTTTGATGAACACCGAAGGGCCATCTTTCAGCTGAAGTTATAGAATATACCGACTGCAGAAGGGTAAGACCCCCCAATGAATGAAAGAGTTTGTACTTTGGTATTTCAGCAAAATTTTCACTCAAGCTCAAGAAATGATATTCATAAGTTTATTGATCAGATTTTAACTTAATCGTTTTACTCCTTCCTCCGCTACACACACACACACACACACACACACACACACACACACACACATATATACATATACATATATAAAGATATACATACATATATAAAGAGTGTATGTTTAGGCAGCAGGTTTTGTTAAAGACGAAGGAACACTTTATTATCTTTAATTCTATTTTTTCAAGTCTCCTTGTTATTTTTCTTGTATCGAGATCTAGATAGTAAAGGAATTGTCCCATATCTCCTGCCCAAGCGCTTTCGACCATAATTTTGGTCGTCATCAGGAGTTGTGTAGTTTTTAGTTTATTGTTTTAGTTATTTGTAGCGTTTTGTTTTGAAGTTGTCGGTTGGAACGTTTTCAGCGTTTTGTTTTAAAATGTTCGGTTGGAAAAAGGTTTACTATAAGAGTTAGTGATTCTTAGTTATCAAAAATATTTAGTACGTTGGTACCAGTGTTAAATGCTATTTTGTTTGTTTGTTTGTTTGTTATGCATATTGCTTCTAGGATTTGTAATCGTTTTTTATTATTGTTTTTATATATAATTATAGGATTATCTATGGGAATCTTCCTTTCATCGGAAAATGGAACAATTCCTTTACCATTTTGATCCTGATACTAGAAAAGTAACCTGGAGACTTAAAATAATAAAATCAAAAATAATTAACAGTGTTCGTAGTCTTTAACAAAACTTTCTGGAATATACATATATATATACTAACCTACTATCTACCAGCATTCACGGTTACCAGGAAAAAAGAAAAAAAAATCCGCCTGGAACAAGCGATAAAAACATCTCGAATCACCACCCGGGGGAAAAAAGAAAAAATATCATAGGACAAAAAAAAAAAAGAAAAGGCCAACTCCGTCACACCAGTTGAAAAAAAATCAAGAGATATGCAATCAGCTGGTCAAAAGAAAAATAAAACCCACCGTAAAATGCCGCAATGCTACAATTACAAGGGTGCTCAACACGAGTGGAGCCAATTACAAAAATTAACTTAAATCGCGAGTCGGAATTCTCCTACTAAAGTTTCACCTCAACGGATCACCAGGGAGTCGGTGCTAGACTCCCTGATGATCTGTTCAGGTGAAAATTTAGTAGGAGAATTCCGACTCGCGATTTAAGTTAATTTTGTGTGTATATATATATATATATATATAAACAGGATTTAGCATTAAATAACCATCAAGGGTTCATATGCCATTAAACCAATTAACCTAAACAGAAACTATCTTTTTAAAAGACAAACCTAACGTTACTTTCTTCTTTAATTTTACTTCGATGGTTGGTTGGTTGGGTTTTATGGCATATCAACCTTTATAGGTTATTTAACGCCAAATCCATTTTTATGCAAGTATTCAGTTCTATTTCAAACAATTTAGTTCAGCTTAAGTACGCAGTTTATTTCTATTTAAATCCATTTTATACAAATCAGTTCTATTTCCAACAATTCAGTTTAGCATGAGTATACAGTTTAATTGTCAAAAACAGTTCTATTTCAAGCTATTTAGTTTATTAAAACGGTTCTAAAGAGCCAATTCAGTTTAATATAAGTATAGATTTTCTTTACACACAGTTAAATGTCAAAACAGTTCGATATTAAACAATTCAATTTAACGTAAGTACAGTTTCAATGTCAAAAACAGTTCCATTTCAAACAATTCAGTTTAGCATAAGTACACAGTTTAATTGTCAAAAACATTTCTATTCCAAGCAATTCAGTTTAGTGAAATAGTTTTAATTCAAACAGTTCAGTTTAGCATAAGTATGCAGTTTAATTCTATTGAATCCATTGATAGGACCCTTATCAGTTGCTACCATTCCGGGCCAGAGTGGACCTGGGAGCAATGGCAATGAATAGGTGCTCCGCATTCCCCAAAGCTCCAGCATCACTGGAACCTTACCATCAGATTGTTTAGTATCATATCCAGGGCACTTGTTGGGAGCTGTGGGGGGGTCTTATCCCTCTGCAGAGGTGCAGTCGTGTATTCTACAACCCCGGGTAACTGGGCAAGATTTTACTTCGATTCACGGGAAGAAGAGGGTCATTTAATAAATAATGTGAAATATTGCTTAAGGAGTTAGCAATAAGAAGCACTGTTGACAGTTGCACATTTTTCAATCCTTTCATGCCCCAGAAGACTTTCAGCATGACCTTCTTTACTGAGCGCTGTGCCCGGAATTTTTCCTTTACCGAAGAGTCTATGTGTTTCACCTTCATGAACTGTCTTTTCCACTCAGGATCATAGTAGTAAAAAAAGTTAGTAACTGTAGTCGAGGGCGACCAGAAGGCTCCCTTTTCAATAGCTACTTCACCGAGGTGTAGTGGAGGGCGCTACTCCTTTCCCTGGATTGCTCCACTACCCTTGATAAGTATCTTATTGACGCGACCTGGGATTGAACCTAGGTCTCCCGGACCATTGGTGAACACTCTACCCACCAGACCAATGAATCGGTAGGATCATAGTGGCAAACCTATATTTAACCCATTTGTAAACATTTTTTGAGTAAAACATGTTTCTCCATAAATATCACACATTCTTCTGTAAATTTCATATGGTTTGCACTTTTCAGCCACCAAAAGTATGATGACATACCTCTATTCAAGTTTGGAGTACTCTGATTTGCAGCTATTTTGAATTGTCTCAAAAGAAATATTTTTGTTCGATCAAAATAATTTTTGTTATAAACCAATTCCAAATAATTCAGAATTTATATTCATGTGAAAAAATTCTTTTTTCCAAAAATTTCCCTAATTTATTGAATGACTCTTGTATCTGCTTTTTTATTTCCTTTACTTTCAGCTTTTAATCAACTTATCCCTTCCACACATACGCACACATTATGAAGGGTCACCTTTATACACCACTGGTTTAGAGTTCAACAACGCAAAGTTTAGTAAGAAATGACAGGGTTATTTATTGTAAGAAATTGGGTGAATTGTGTGGTAGACTGCTTTTTAATCTTGATATGACAACGGGCGAGAAGAAAAATTAAAACTTCTTAAACTCCGCTTAAAAATCGACCTTTGGTTCGTGCACGGAGATAAGCAAACTTCATACTGTAATAAGTTCACATAAGATTGAACTTGACAAATAATATATGCAGTCGGCGGGATCTCTCTCTCTCTCTCTCTCTCTCTCTCTCTCTCTCTCTCTCTCTCTTATTATTGGTATATGTCCTACCGAAGCAAGTGTTTACAATTGTAAGGGTACAGTCCTGTATAATACCTCCTCACCCCACTTCCTCTCACCATCTGAATGAAAGCCGGTGTCTTCGGCACCTCTCTCTCTCTCTCTCTCTCTCTCGTAATGTAATATAGTGACAGCTCGAACGAGTCACGTCTCTGAAGCCATTGATATTTACAGTAGCAACTAAAAAAGAAAACAGATTTCGGTATCAGCAACATTAAGAACGACTTCATGACCCAAGTGCCACATCGACCACGTGCTTACCGAAAGAAGATAGCAGAAAAATTATCAAGTATACCGCCACCGAACGGCTGGTCTCCAGAATAAATCCCATGGAAAGATGGAAAATACAGAAACAAATGTAGACGAATAATCACATAATCACTAAACTAGGGTGGGGCTGTAGAATGTAGAGAGGTAAGATCCCCACTCCACTAAGTGTCCTTGATATGATGGTGAAGCTCCATTCCTGGAGCTTTGGAGAATGCGGAGTACTCCTTCATTGCCATTATTCCAAGATCCACTCTGAATCAAAGTTCTATACCCGTAAAGATCCCATGTATGGGTTAAAAAGAACTATTCCATCATCTACTATACTTGAAACCATTTAACTGTGTGCAAATAAATGAGCTCTTAATTCGTTTTGAAATAAAGTTACCTACAAACTATTAGCTTACAAATTACACACACACACATAAGTGTGTGTGTGTGTGTGTGTGTGTGTGTGTGTGTGTGTGTGTGTGTGTGTGTGTGTGTGTGTGTTAAACAAATGATTAATATCAAAATTAATTATTTGTTTTAGATAACAAAACTTGAACCCATAACTGTGTGCAAATAAATGAACTATTGCTCGTTTAAAAGATAAACTTACCAACAAACTATTCACACTAAAAGGTAGCCCTCTGAAACTAGTAGACAAGATCACTTACCTAGGCATCAGAGTCATGGACAGCTACCGATGCTATCGGTCATATAGAAGTCAGTCCTGACCGATAAAATAAAACGCAGTTTCATCCAAGCTGCGGTCATGTCGATACTGCTGTATGGATGCACTACATGGACACTAACTAAACGTATGGAGAAAAAGCTTGACGGCAACTACACAAGAATGCTGCGAGCAATATTGAACAAGTCCTGGATGCAGCACCCCACAAAGCAGTACGGCCACCTACCACCCATCACGAAAACTATCAAAGTAAGACGAACCACACTTGCAGAACACTGCTGGAGAAGTAGGGACGAACTCGTAAGGGACGTATTCCTGTAGACCCATTCACATGGACGAGCAAAGGCAGGACGACCAGCTCGAACCTACATAGAGCAGCTCTGTGCCGATACGGGATGTAGCCCTGAAGACCCGCCGTAAGCGATGGACGATAGAGAAGGGTGGCGAGAGAGGGTCAGGGATATCTGTGCTGATGGTGCGACATGAGGATGATGATGACAAACAATTCTCTTAAAAATCCTACGTATGTTTAAATAAGATATGGTATTAGACAACCATCAAAGATTGATTTACCATTAAACTAAATACCTCATATAACTAACCAAGGGGAGCAAAACAGAGAACAGCGCTTTTCTTTCTCGTGATTCGCCCTAATATATTAGACATATTACAATGGATTTCTGTTGGCCACAAAAAAACGACAAGCTGAACAAATTTAAAGCCAAATTGGATCAATATTTCAGTCGATAGACATTTTGACCACTGCTTCTTTGAATTGACAAAACTGACCAACACTTCACTGGACAGCCAATTTGACCCATACTTCATTGGACAGAGAAATTTGATCAACACTTCATTGAACAGAGAAGTTTGACCCACATTTCATTAGACAGACAAATTTGACTAACATTTCATTGGACAGAACAATTTCATTTGGCAGACAAATTTGACCCACATTTCATAAAACAGACAAATTTGACCAACACTTCATTAGAGAGACAAATTTGACTAACACTTTATTGGACAGAACAATTTCATTAGGCAGACAAATTTGACCAAATTTCACTGCCCAGACAAGTAAAACATTTGAATGGTACTGTTGTTAAAAGAAGAAAAAAATTGTTACTTTATTATAATGGTATATCAACCTTTTTGTCTTATTTAATGCCAAAGTCACCCTAGTAGACGAACAATCGGCCCATTCAGCTGGGGCTGCAGAATACACTGACAGCATCTTTGCAGAGGGGTAAGACCCCCTAATAGTGTTCTGGACATGACACTAAACAGTAATGCTGTAGCTTTGGGAAATGTTGAGTACCCATTTATTGCCACTACTCCCAGGTCCACTCTGGTCCGGAGTGGTAGCATCTGATATGTTCCTATTTATGGGTCAAATAGAACCGTTTCACATTTAAACTGTGCACTTACGCTAAACTGAATTGTTTGAAATAGAACGGTTTTCATATTGAACTGTGTGTAAACAAAAACTATGAACTTAGGCTAAATTGAATTGTTTGAAATAATTGAAATAGAACTGTTTTTACATTTAACTGTATGTAAACAAAAAACTATACTCAAGCTAAACTGAATGGTTTGAAACAATTAATAATGACATGCTAAACTGAATTGTTTGAAATAGAACTGTTTTTACATTTAACTGTGTGTAAACAAAAAACTGTGTACTTATTCTAAACTGAATTGATTAAAATTAATTGAAACCATTTAACTATGGGAAAAAAAGAACTCAGGTTTATTTTAAAATGTTATCTACATAATATGTTTAAAATCATATATATGAATTAAAAGGATTTCGCATTAAATAACCTACAATGGTTGATATGCCATAAAACCAGACCAATAGTGATTGTACTATTTAACCCATAGCTGGAAGGAATTAGAGGTGTCATACCTTTCCCAAAGGGCATTAGTCTAAATGTGAATGTAGTTGCATGATTGGTATTCGAACTCGCTTACTACGATGTACCAATCCTGAACGTTAACAACTACGCTACGTGAATTCCCAACTACAAATACTCCTATTTATTCCACAAAAAGTGAATTCTTTCATTCTTACATAATACCACTGCAACCTCGCTAAGCCTTGTAAATTTTCTCAGTGTCTACATAATTCCCTTCTACAAGACGATTTAGGGATCAGTTTTAAAGATAACCTGATTCAAGTCTGGTTAAATGATTTAATGGCATATCAACTTTCGATGAATATTTAATGACAAACCTTTTTCGGACATATGTATATATATATATATATATATATATATATAGTGAATTGTTTGTTTGTTTGTTTGTTTGTTTGTTTGTTTGTTCAGGTTTTATGGCATATCAATCATTGTAGGCCAAATCCTCTTTATACATATATGTCAAATATATAGGGTTTGCTTTTGTTGGATTTTATTGCATATCAATCATTGTAGGTTATTTAATATCAAATTCTCTTTATATATATATATATATATATATATATATATATATATATATATATATGAAAGTAAATATGGATAAAATCCAACAAGATGAAGGTAGCAGAAAAAACATAATCCAAATAGGTGAATTTATTATGATTTATATTTCTTATTTGATCCAGTCATCTCAGCAAGCATCCATCGCTATGTGAACTATTTTGATATCCAAGTCCTGATGATGGTTACTGAAATCGAAACGGTAAATTCGACTTTACATCATAATATATTCACCGATTTGGATTATCTTTTTTTCTGCTACCTTCATATATATATATATATATATATATATATATATATATATATATATAGGATTTGGTTTAGTTGGTTTTTATGGCATATCAATCATTGTAGGTTATTTAATGTCAAATCCTCTTTATATATATACATCAAATAAATGATTTGGTTTGGTTGGGGTTTTTGTCATATCAATCATTATAGGTTATTTAAAACCAAATCCTATTTATACATATATATCAAATATATTTGATTTGTTAACACATTTTGTTGATAACATTTTTAAACGAGTCTGGGGTCATTTTTTTACTCACAGTTAAATGGTTTCAAGTTTCTCCCAACTATATTATAATTCTATTTACTATTAATCATGTATTTCTATGTAACAGTAACAATTTAATTTAACATCAGTCATCTGTTTGCTCGTAGTTAAATGGTTGTACATATATAATTAGAAAATGAATAACTTGTAGGTAATTTTATATTTAAATGAGAACCAATTCGTTTGCACACAAACATTGCTATTGTTTCAACAAAGTTAAATATTTTCAAGTTTTGCTATCTAGCGCTAATAATTCTATTTGGTATTAATCATTACTTTGCAGACAGTGGAGAAGTTATAAATATTGCTATTTAACACAATGGTCTAGTGGGTAGAGTGTTCGCCTAATGGTCCGGGAGACCTGGGTTCAATCCCAGGTCGCGTCATACCCAAGACTTTAAAAATTGTACTTGATACCTCCTTGCTTAACACTCAGCAATATAAGGTACGTATCATGGGTAAAGTGGAGCAATCCAGAGAAAGGAGTAGCGCCCTCTCCTACACCTCGGTGAAGTAGCAATTGAAAAGGGAGCCTTCTGGTCGCCCTCGACTACCGTCGCTAACTCTACTTTTTTACTTATTTTATTCAACACTATTCTCTCATTTGAACACGGAAATATTTCCAAATTTTGCTATGTAACAATAATCAAATTTAGGCAAACAATTAAAGATTTCGTTTCGTTGTTTAATGGCATATCAACCTTTGTAGATTATTTAATGCCAAAGCCATTCTCCTAGAAGAACAGTAGTGGTACAATTTAACCCATAGCTGGGAACAATTAAAGAGTTTTAAGTATTGCTATTTAACACTAATAATTCTATTCAACATTATTCATTCGTTTGCACACAGGCAAATAGTCCAAAGTATTGCTATGTATCACTAACAATTCAATTAAACATCAGTCATTTATTTACACACAGTTCAATGGTCGAAGCGTTCGATTTCTAAAAAAATTATTTGATATAAGTTATTTGTTTGCTCGCAGTTTAAATATGAAACAGTTCTATTTTACCCATAGATCGGACCCTGTCAAGTACCGCTACTCCGAGTCAGTGTGGTCCAGAGAGCAATGCCAATGAAGGAGTATATATATATATTTATATTTCTGCGTCAATTCTTGTTGTTTTCATATATACTTTATATCTTCTAGAGGAGTGGTTTGTGTTTAAACGATAGATTTTCCATATGTTTTTTCTTTGATTATTTCATTGGATTTTTTTCTCTTTGTTGTGACTTCTTTTAGTTTAGTTTGTGCTTCTTTTTGATGAATTTTACTTGGGTGTAGTTTTTCAGCAGCTGCTGAAACTTAATCTAATCATTTGGTTCCAAGTGGATAAGTGTCTTAATGAAACTCTATAAATGTCAGGTTGATTTTCGTTTCTGATTGTGTTCACCCTCCATGCTACAGAGGTGAAAGTGTTATCTCCTATGGAGAACCCTACTATCCATCTAGCTTCTGAAAATGTCACATGCCAGAAGACCTTGAGAAAGTAGAATGATTTTATGGGGCTGAAGAAGAGTTTATCATGTTTGTGTTGAATTGATGAACTTATTTGAAAATTCTGAGGTTTGAAAACTGACTCCTTTTCTCCTTACCCCATTCACTTGTTGTCTTCTTTTTGTCGGTCGAAGCTGTAAGGACGGAAGGAAAAAGACAGGCATACCTTTAGATTCAAGTTTTATTTACACTATTCTGTGGTGAGAAAGGAATGTTTTCCTGAACCAGTAGAAATAGTTGGGCTCCCCAGACAAGGAGTTTGAAGAACACAAGGGAATTATCTTTTGCACATTGTAAGTTAAGAGATAGTCACGTGTCTTGCTGCTTCTAGAAGGAGACACAGCTTGCCACTAGGCTCCAGAACTTAGCTAGCACAAGTGCTCCCTACTAGCAGCCAAAACAAAAGGTCCATCCTTGTCGAGTTGATAACAGTTTCTGAGAAAGTTTCTCTTTTGTGCCAGGAAGACTATCTTTTCAGGCATGCACAGATTGCACCTCCTGTCAGAGGCCTACTGGGAAACTCTTGCTTTTGCGTTTTATCAATTTTATTTTTGATATTATTGTCTTGTTTATTTCTTCTTACTCCCCACAGATGTTGACAGTTTTGACATTCTTTTTTTATTTGAACGAAGTTAACCAGTTTAATGTAATAATGTTAACGTGTTTTAGAGAATATAGTTATTATAATTTTCTTCACAGCTGTCTGGATTGGGTTAATATGAAAAATCTGATTTTCATAATTTTCCCAGAGAACAAGTTAATTGTTGAGAAACACTGCTGTGGCCATGTAAAACTTGAGGTTAACCAACGTAGTTGATTTCAAAGCTGGCAAGAGGTGACAACCAAATATGGTTTGACAATATGAAAATTATAAACGCCCTACGATTCCGGCAGCTATGTCGAGATTGAAATTTTACAACACTTAGGGTTCGAATTTATATTTGAGAGTTCATACGGGTTCCGAACTGAGCTGTACGTCGATGAGAAATCCAACGTTTATGAAGTCAGATGGTATATTGGCAGCGATCAATTCACGTGACGCCAGCCGGGTTTCGGTTTTATATTATCTGAGCAATCTTCTTCAGTGTATTCTAGGTCTTTTTGGCATCATCTTTCACGTTTCTGACATCCTCTGCAGTCCTCCCTGTGGTGGCCATATCTTTCACATTTAAAACACCTCGAGAGTGCAGGATGTTTTGTTCCACCCTCTCAATGCAATACCCAATTTTTACTTTCTTGAGTATCTTGGTTTTGTTGAAAGCCAGAATGTATGTACATGTCCGAATTTCCTCTCCACTCCTTCTGATGGTTATTCTTTTGTAGGCCGTAACCCCTGGCTTTCCCAAGGCCACTCATATTTCTTCTGATGAAGTCACAGACAACTACCTGCTCCTAATAACTCCTTTTGATATAATTCATCTCACATGCGGATACACCATGCATTTTTTCGTATGGAACGGCTTCACTTTGAGGATATTTTCAGCATCCTCCAGCTGTTCTCCTCCACGACATTTCAAGTCCTTTATACAGTATGAGGGGTTACTCTGCTTGAATAACCTTTTCTATACGGAGAGGAATTTGACTAGAATCAAGTACAATGAATCTTAGGAATTCTGCAGACTCAGTCTATGAATCAGACTCAGATTTCGTTTTTGTTTTTTCTTATCTGAAGAAGTCATAAGTAGTGTTTGTCTTTCGCTCGTCCTCTGCTTCACTACTCACCACAGAGTTCAAATCGTGTTGGCAATTTACTTAGGGGGAAACCCATTCACTTTAATTGAGACAAGGATACACTATCAGTATACCCGAGCTGAGGGTAGTATTTCGAACCCCTGACAACTTCAGGTTTTCAGTAGACATTACTTATTGCCATACAATTTGACAGTGGTCAAAGTCTTTAACTCTCAACACAATTGACACACGGCCACCGCTTTCTAGCAACTCAAAGATTAAAAAAGATTAGGAGTTTGCAGCAAGTGCAAATTGAAGAATAAGGTTGGGGCTAAATATAAAGGTGCTTGGGTTTGATACAACCGTCCGATTGATACGGCCTATCCGACCGCCTATCTAGCCCCGTAAGGACCAAAGTAGAGTGTTGCAAATCACTTGACCACTCGGATGTCGGATTAAGGACTGCTCAGCCACCAGAATGCTACCCTAAAGCATTGCGGGTCACCATCCACGGTTAAGACAGACTAGGTTCTTCAGCCTTGGTGAGGCTACTAGTCTAGGAGAAAGAAAACTCTGAATTCAAACCTGTTAAACTCCGCTTAAAAATTGACCTTGTGTCATATCCTGTCCGAGCGAAGAAATTGGGTAAATAGTACCATCCACGGTTAGCAAGTGGCTTCATGAAGGGTGGGGTCTTACTACTCTGCAAAGTTGCAGCCAGCATATTCTACAGTTCCAGCCGATAGGGTGATAGCCAGGTTCAGGAAAGAATATTGTAACAGTTTAAACTAGCACAATCACACTGAATAGAGTTATGCCACCGTTCTGAAGCCATGAGAGACTGTGACGAAATAACTATGGTGCCACGAGGCAAAAAAAATCTACAAACACAAATAATCTGTAATTTCTGCGGCAAGAGACTCAAAAAAGAAAAGAGACGTGCCTTACGTGGTGTCAAACGTTGCTGCACTGTCTTCACGCATTAATGGGAACCATTTTGCTGTTAAATATCCAAAGAAACACCTCATATGAAAAATCCTGACTGGTAACAATCTGACTACGCTTTGTCTGATTCTTCCTGTGTTACCGAACATGTATTTTGCCCTGTCGGCTGGGGCTGTAGAATACACTGACTGCACCTCTGCAGAGGGGTAAGACCACCCGCAACGAGTGTCCTGATATGACACTAAACAGTCTGATGGTGAGGTCCCAGTAATGCTGGAGCCTTGGGGAATACGGAGCACCCCTTCATTGCCATTCCTCCCAGGCCCATTTTAGCCCGAAGTGGTAGCACCTGATAGGGCCCTATCTATGGGTTAAATAGAACTAACGGCAAACTTATGCAAAACTATCTTGAACTAGAATTTTTTTTGAAAATTGAACTGTGCTTACATTTGAACTGCGTGCTTGTGCTAAACTGAATCATTTCAATTAGAACTGTTTTTGACATTGAAACTGTATTTACACTAAACTGAATTGTTTAACATATAACTGTTCTGACATGTAACTGTGTAAACAAAATCTGTACTTAAACTAAAAGAATTAGTAGAATTGCTTGACTAAACTGAATAGCTCGAAATAGAAAAGTTTTTTACAATTAAACTGAACTTAAATTTAAACAGCGTGCTTTTGCTAAACTGAATTGTTTTAAATTGAAATATTTTTGACATTGAAACTGTACTTACACTAAAATGAATTGTTATATATAACTGCTTGAATAGTTTGAAATAGAAATGTTTTTGATAAACTCATGCTAAACTGAATTGTTTTAAGTAGAACTGATTATTTACATAAAAATGGATCTGGCATTAAATAACCTACAAAGGTTGATATGCCATAAAACCCAACAAACCAAACCAAACCGAATATGTATCATGTGTGAATTATAAAAGAGAAAAATCATGCAAAGCAACATGGGTGTGTCTTCGTGGCGTAATGGTTAAAGCGTTGGATTGTGGAAGCGTAGGTAATGAGTTTGAACTCTAGTCACACTATCATGTTCACTGTCGGACTAATACCATTGGGAAAGCTATGAATCCCCTCATCCTCAAAGCTATGAGTCAAATGCGAGGATCATTCAATAAGTTTCCAGACTTTTTCTTATGGGCACTTTTATTGATAGTACACACATGAAACTCTATTCCTCTTCAAAGTAATCTCCTCCAGCTGCAATGCACTTTTTGTACCATTCCAACAACTTCTGGAAGGTCCTATGTAAGTCCTCTTATGTGCGCGTGTCAATGACCTTCGTCACAGCCTCTTTCATCTCCTCAATTGTCTCATAATGACAGCCTCTGAGCTTAGGGAATAAGCAAAAGTCACAGGGAGCAAGACTGGTTGTCTAACCAAGACTAAAGAAATCAGTCTGTCCTATTATCTACCCGCAGCTGGAGGGAGAATAATTGGATTCATCCCTTTCCCACGGGTGTCACGTGCTTTTTGAAATGCTATCAACCTCATCCAGGATTTGAACTCATGTCATCATGTCCATATGCTTCGACGATAACCATTATACCACAGGCACCCCCAAAGCTTTCAATTGTATATCCCCACCCAGTTATGAAGTCTAGACCTATTTTTCTTATTATTTGATTCAGATCTTAAATCAAAATCCATTAGAAACAATTGGCTTTGGTCAAAAATATGCAAGTCAACGAATGCGGTTCTCAAAATTTTGCCCTAATGGAAATGATGAATTAGATAGTATCCAAAGTGTCCCATTTTGTACCTTACAGAAACTTCATGCCTTGAAATCTCAGTCAATTTTGAAATATTGTTGTAAATTGATCTGAAAGGTACTTTCCCCCACTAAGCAAAATGTTAATTTAATCCTGCAAATTTTTAATGCGTACTCTATTCTGGGATTATCGACCATATCAGCTGACAAAAGGAATATTTGGCTGACAATAAGAATATGTGGCTGACAATACTGAATGTAAAAATACCATATAAAGGTTGTCAACTTAAAAATAAATGCTATTATCCGCTTAGAATAAATGAAGAAAATTTTATATTTCTCTCTGTATTCTGTAGCTGGTTAGAATGTTGGAATATCATTTCTGGAAGAAATGGCAAATTAACAAAAGAAACTAACACTGATTTGTATCAAACAGCTTATCGATTTCTGGAACCAACCAAGTATTACATTGAATTGAAAATGCCATACCAGGTAAATTTCAAACTAATCTCCTTAATGGTTTGGTTTGGTTTCTTTGTTTAATGGCATATCCACCTTTGTGGGTTATTTAATGCCAAAGCCATCCTTCTAGAAGAACAGTAGTGGTGCTATTTAACCAATAGCTGCGAGGATAAGAGGGTTCATACCTTTCCCATGGGTATTTGCCCAAAAGTGCGCGTAATAGCACGACTGGAGTTCGAACTCGCTTTCTACGATTCTGCAGTCCATCGCTTTAACCATTACACCATGAGGACACCCCCTGATCACCTTGAGGAAAGGTTTGGTCTGTAAGGATCAGGATGATATCTTAACACAGAAAGTGTTTGAGTGTGAAAAAATCAGAAAGCAATCAGTTATAAAACAAAGCCCACCACTTAATAAACATTAAAATTGATTTGAAGAATTTACAAGAACCAACCTGGAATAATGTAACAGAGGAAAAAAAGCTAAATGTGTATAAATTTAGAACTGATGTTATAAAGAGAATAATGTTTATAAATACAGAGTTCTTCTTGTTATACAATGTTGTATACTACAGCCATAATGATATCAATCACAACAGTAATACAATACATATACGAATGCAGGCGGACTCTTTCGTTTGGGATACGAACGGGTTTATTAATTTCTGGCTTCGATCCATGGCGACACGCGGAGAGAGACACAATTCTTAAAAGACTATGCTAACCATACTATGCTGACCCCACCCCAACGCACGACGCATCTTGTGATGTTTTAAGATCTCAATTCATCTCTGCCGGTAGAGATCCGAAAAACTCAACCGCACGCCTCAACTGTAGAAAACTCAACTACGTCTTTTCGAAATCCTCAAATTCTCAGGACCATCTCTTCTGGGCATGACGTCATCCACACTCCAGACCCATTTTCTGTCTGAGGGTCTACTATAACAAATGGTGACTGTCATATCCTTTCCGCGCGAGCGTAAAACTGCCTAAATGACTAAGAGACTCGAATAGTTCAAAGCCTTACCAAACTGAATGATAAAATATAATCAACGAAAAATGGTTAATATAAAAAGTCATTCCTTAATTATATAACAACAATACTTAGCAGGTTATTGCTTTTAGACAGTTTTTTTTTTAAATTAGATGCAATAGTCGTAAAAATTTTATATCTGGAATAAGCAATTATTTTCTGGGGATTAATAGAAGTTCTCTCTTATATACTAATACCACAACTATAAATCTTTATCCTATATAATTATGCAGTCATTGCTTGATAAAAGATTATTCTCTTCTTCATTTAGTAAATCAAAGGAAATTAGTCACGCATATAATATTGAATGTTTTGGTAGATTATCAGCTTCTTTTAAATATTGACATTTGTGATGTGGGTTATCGTACTGAAAGAATAGAGAGAATGTTTGTCTGGAGTTCTACAAATGGTCCCTTTTATCATGTTTGTTCGAGGGAAACTGATAATATTACTAGTAACAAGTTAATCAAGAAAACTTCTAAAAATTCAACTAAATTTTCTATCTTAGCATATTTTTATCTATCAGTATCTTTGATTTTTTAATCAATTCATGGTTTTTAATTCATTTATTTATTATTTATATTTGTTTCTGGTTTTATTTATCATTTATTTGTAATTTATTTGTTTATTTATTGATGTGTAACTGGTAAGGTATTGAGGTTTTCGGCGTGAGTGCGTTTCTCGAATCCTTTCGTCGCCACTGACGTGGACCCAAAGTCGGTACCACGGAAGGAAAACACGGAACACGGGTTAGAGGCAAGAAAGATATATTAACAAAAGTTACAATGGATAGTGTAAGGGTAAGCGGGACTTACTCTCCGGTGGTGTCCAATATTGGTAGTCGTACTACTAGTACACCCGTACTACTACTGTATTAGGATACTTGCTGTCTAGTAATATAGTGCTGGAAGAGTCCATGTGGCGGGTAAGTTTCGGTCCCACAACATTTATTTAATTATTATTTGTTTGTTCTATAAATCAATTATTACTGTATTTGAGTAATAATCACTTAATAAAAGTAAGTTAAGTAAAGTTGGCAACCGTAGTCGAGGGTGAGCCGAAGGCTTCTTTTTTTGATAGCTACTACACCAAGGTGTAGGGAAGGGCACAACTCCTTTCCCTATATTGCTCCACTTTACCCTTGATCCGTACCCTATAATGCTGAGTGTTAAGCAAGGAGGTATCAAGTGCCATTTTTTAGTCTTTGATATGACTCGACCAGGGATTGAACCCAGGTCTCCCGGGCCATTGGTGAACACTCTAACCATCATGTCAATGTCCAGTCTTCATCACTTAATAATCACTTAATGATATTGTAACTTTACAGAATAATTATAGAAATTAGAATAAAGATATGTAAATTAAAACAATGCTGATTATAATTTTTGTTTTATTATCAAATTTGAAACAATTCAAACAATATCTTTAAAGTTTAATGAAACAAAAATTTCTTGTTTCTTAATTAGCATTTTTAAATGAATATTAAACAAAGTTCAGTATAAAATCCAACCCTGTTTATTTCTTTTTTAAATGTAATTTTAAATTTTTCTAAAACGTTTTTATTTTTTATTTTTTTTTTTAGTATGGAATCATTCATTGTTATTATGATTTTATGATCACTCTTTCTCCTGCTAACCTCACCAAGTTCTTTTGTTATCAAACTATAGCAGGCCTTTTATTTTCCAATGTCCCTTGGGAGTCTGTATCTCGAAAGAAAATAGTGCTTATGTTGGTCTTACCACTACAACTCTTTCTAGACAACTTACAATGCACCTTAATGATTCTAGCTCCATAGCCTTACATTTTAAAACAAATTCTATTCCCAAATTCAAATTTCGAAAAATTCTAGTTGGAAACTATGATTGCACACGAAATTTATAAGCTACGACTACAAATCCTCCAAGACCAACATATAAAAACAAAAAATAAAATAAAATAAAATCAATAGAATTAATTTTGAAAATAGCGACAATGTTTTGAAATGCCTTTAGATTTTTTTTTTATATTCTGCATTTCTTGATAATATTCTCCATTCGTTGATAGCGTTCTCTTTTTTAAAATCATCAGCAACTCAGTTTTATCCAACTCTGTGTTTGCGTAGCTTTGTTATGTTATAAAAACCAAAAAACTTTCAAAACTCATTTTCAAAAAACACTCTTTACACATTCAAGCAACCCCTGATGATGGCCTATGAAAGGTCCGAAAGCGCTCAGGACAATTTTATTGGTTTCTTTGTTTAATGGCATATCAACCTTTGTAGGTTATTTAATGCCGAAGCTATTCTCCTTGAAGAACAGTAGTGGTACAATTTAACCCATAGCTGGGAGGATAAGGGGGTATTTGCCCGAAAGTGAACGTCATAGCGCGACTGGAGCACGAACTCGCTTACTACGATTCCGTAGTCCATCGCTTTAACCATTACACCACGAGGACACCCCCCAGAACAATTTTGATAAATTCATCCACTAATTCCAAACTGAAACCAAAACACATATCAGGGAACTCGAAAGGATCTTAAATTATACAGACAAAATGTGTCTTTACAATTTAATCAAACATATATATGTATTATCCAAGACCGAATCAGCCGATAGCGGGAACGATTCTATTTTCGTATTTTCTATCTACAATATCCATGTAATTCAATGTAAAATATTGTCCAGTCGGCTGAGGCTGTAGAATACACCGACTGCACCTCTGCAGAGGGGTAAGAACCCCCCAACGAGTGTCCTGGAAATGACACTAAACAATCTGATGGTGAGGTTCCAGCAATGGTGGAGCTTTGGGGAATGCGGAGTACCTCTTCATTGCCATTGCTCCCAGGTCCACTCTGGCCCGAAGTGGTAGCACCTGATAGGGCCCTATCTATGGGTTTAATAGAACTAACGGCATACTTATGCTAAACTGAATTGTTTGAGTAAACTGAATAGCTTAAAATAGAAATGTTTTTGACGCTTAAACCGTACTTACATTTGAACTGCAAGCTAGTGCTTAACTGAATTGTTTGAAAAAGAACTGTTTTTTCGACATTAAAACTGAATTTACACTTAACTGAATTGTTACCTATAACTATAACTGTTTTTTGACATTACACTAAACTAAATAGTTTAACATAGAACTGTTCTAACATTTAACTGTGTGTAAACAAAATCTGTACTTTTACAAAACTAAATTACCTGAAGTAGAATTGCTTGACTAAACTGAATAGCTCGAAATAAAAATGTTTTTTTACAATTAAACTGTACTTACATTTAAACTGTGCTTTTGCTAAACTGAATTGTTTTAAATTGAACTGTTTTTGATATTGAAACTGTACTTTCACTAAAATGAATTGTTATATATAACTGAATAGTTTGAAATAGAAATGTTTTTGACAATTATACTGTGTACTCATGCTAAACTGAATTGTTTTAAATAGAACTGATTATTTACATAAAAATGGATTTGGCGTTAAATAACCTACAAAGGTTGATATGCCATAAAACCAAACCAAACCAAACCAAAATCAATGTAAAATAATAATAAAATAAATTACAGAGCAAATAATTCCATATAAAAGAAAAAACTTTAAAAATTACTCATATTTTTTGTAATGATATTTATTTTAGTAGACCCTATATCTTTTTTAAAACTGTTAGATCTTCATCTTCTGACAAAGAAATAATCAAAAATTTTACATGAAGATTTAGAAAAACCCACAAAATTCTGGCTACCCTATCTCCCTAATCCAAATTTCATTTGATTTTCTATTTCATTATTAACTAAAAGACCAGACCATTTATTTTTCCTTTCTGGTTGACAAATGACATTCAGTTCCTGAATCAAGATGTATCAATTTTTGACTTCTCTTTCCTTTCCACTTATTTTTCTTTTTATTTAATGGCAAACAAAATTTTAAACTCAAATGAAGATGAGTAAAAAAATATAGAATAAAGGAATAAATTGATTTGGGGGAAGAGAAAATTATCTACTATAAACAACTTACATGGGAATTAATTACCTCTTAACAAATATAAAATCATATGATAAAATATTATATCGTATATTAATACTTTTTTTTATCAAAAAACCAAGTAAATTGTCATTTTAATACTATTCAATATAATTGATCACATTAAAAGTAAAAATAAGAAATTATACCAGTTACTGTTAAGGAATTATCTAAAATTATTAACAAATACAACATAAATTTATATATCCATAAGATTACAATTATATCATTCATATTATCATGATATTAATATCATTATTAAACTTCAAATATTTAAATCTATAAATGAAATCATACCAAGTATTACAGATAATGCCATATTAATTAATATTATAATCATTACTGCTAATCGTCAAGCCTATTAACATTATAATTATCATAGATATTAGTAACATCAATGCCAATAAAAACAAAAAAAACAATAACAGATATCAACAACTACCACAATATGCTATTACTTAATATAATAATTAACATTTAATAATAAATATCAGTAGCAAATCCTTCCAATTAATATTAATGATTACGAGTATGTACTACAAAACTGCGCTCTGTAATCAATATAAATTAATACCTTATGTCGCTTATTACATAATTTAAATAGATAAAAAAAAAACAGTTGTTGAAAATATAAAAATCAATTTAGATCAAATCTTAAAATATATATACTAAAATCCAAAGTACATTTACTATAATTAAATTTAAAAACATATAAATATATGTATATACGCATACATGTACACACAAATACAAAACCATATATATATATATATAAATATAAAGAAAGTTGCTGTTATTGCTGTCGCTTTTTTTTTACATACATATATATACACATAAAGCCTAGAATCAATTCATATAAGCTTATATCTATTTTTATAGTGACATTTAAATATCAATTCATTTCTTTGATTTAGTAATTTACAGGTATTTCTATATTTTATAATACTAATTTTTTCTTCTAGACAGAGATTACATCTACTTCTGAAATTACTTGGGGTGGTTAATCTTTTGATAAAATTCCATCTAACAAATGGTGTAAGGCCACTATCCTTCAATCTCCAGAGCCATTTAGAAAGTCCTGTTTTGGTTTCTTAAGGAAGGGTTAGAAAAAAAATTCCTATGACTATAAAGCCTCTGCTTCGAATTCCCAGCAGAAATTCCAAAGTACATTTTTATGTCTTTTCTGTTTTGCATTGGGAAAATAGTTGCCTTGTACCCTACATTCTCGGAATTACATTTACCACCAAAAGGACATTCTTCTCTAACCCTGCAGTTGTATAATGGTTTACACAAACCTTGTCAATCAACACAGGGTTTTCAATTAAGTTTCTATTATGGTTGCTAATGATTTTGTATAAACTATTAGGGCAAGAATAACTGATTTTAATTGTTTTCCTGATAAAAATTTTCTTCAATGGTTTATTTCCATTGAAATGTTTATCTATAAGCCTTAGGAAGTACTTACCTATATTAATCATAGATAATTTACAAAAATGTGGGTTGAACCATATATTTCTTTTTCTATTTTGAGTTATTTTGTTTCAACAGCTGCTGTCATTGTTGTCTCGATCACTAGTGTTATTCAACCTATTATTTGTCTTACCATTCACAGTCCTACTACTACTATTATTATTATTATTATTATTATGGTTGTTAACGTTGTTATTGTCGTTGTTTTTGTTGTTTAAAGTCTCAAAATTATCTTGAAGAATTTCTAGATATTCTAATCTTTGTTTAAATCCACTTTTTTCAAGGGCCTCAACATATGTCCTATTATTTTAATAAAATATTTTTTTTATTTAAAGATAATCTATTAATTCTTATATTTACAGCTTTTGGGATTTGTCTGATTATCGATCCAGGGTAGTTAGAATTAACATTATATAGAAGGGTGTAAGGGGGATCGTAATAGCAGGATATCTTAAGTGTTTGAACGTAATATCTATTAAAGATATCTAATAAATATTTGTTTTTGATTTTTACTTATCATTGTATCATTTTAAAACACACACACACACACACACACGCACGCACGCACGCGCGTGCACATGCACACACATAAATGTGCGTGTATGTGAATCAGACAGAGCCAAAGAAATGTTTACATACACCAACACAAACTTATATATATATATATATATATATAATTTATTTAAATATCCAGTCAGTGTCCAGGGATAGTAGGTGTGAATTATTCTTTACATAGAATATATGAGGAAAATCATATAAATCTATGAGAGTGCTCAATGTATGGCTATTGTTAGTCCCCTATTTATTCACTGGGGTATAACAAAATTCACATTCAGAGCGAATATAGTACAATTTGATGGAGACTCAAACTCGGTTAAATCGTCATAATAAATTTATTTTGGCGGAGAATATTACTATACTCTCCGTTTCGTCAGATGACTATTTACATGCTTCTCTCTTGTCGCAGAGTAGCAAATTTATTATGACGACTTACCCGAGTTTGAGTCTCCATCAAATTGTACTATACACACACACACACATATATATATATATATATATATATTGAAGAGTGGATATTTGGGCAGAAAGTTATCATTCAAGCAAGTTTTGTTAAAGACGATGGAACACTTTATTATTTTCAATTTTATTTTTTCAAACCTTCTTGTAATTTTTCTTGTGTCGGGATCTATATGGTAAAGCGCTTTCGACCATACTTCTGGTTGTCATCAGGAGTAGTGTAGTTTTGAGGTAACAGTTTGAGTTTTTACTGCATTAATTATTAGGCTGTCGATTATATGGAAGTCAGACCTGGCCGATAAAATGAAACGCAGTTTCTTCCAGGCAGCGGTCGCATCGATACTGCTATATGGATGCACTACATGGACTCTAACAAAACGGCTGGAGAAGAAGCTAGACGGCAATTACACAAGAATGCTGCGAGCAATCTTGAACAAGTCCTGGCAGCAACACCCCACAAGACACCAACTGTACGGCCACCTGCCTCCTATCACGAAAACTATTCAAGTTAGGCGAACCAGACATGCAGGACACTGCTGGAGAAGCAGGGACGAGTTCATAAGTGATGTACTCTTATGGACCCCCACACAAGGCCGAGCAAAAGCAGGACGACCACCACGATCATAAATTCAGCAACTATGTGACGATAAGGGATGTAGTCCAGAATACCTCCCAGAGGCGATGAACGATAGGGAAAAGTGGCAAGAGAGGGTCAGGGATATCCGTGCTACCAGCACGACATGATGATGATGAATTATTTGTAGCGTTTTGTTTTAAAGTTGTCGGTTGAAAGGTTTTCTGCGTTTTTTTTAAACGTTCGGTTTGAAAATGGTTAACCAATCATTCTCATCATGTTGTACTATCAGCACGGATATTCCTGACCCTCTCTCGACACCCCTCCCTATCGTTCATTGCTTCCGGTAGGTGTTCAGGACTACATCCCGTATCGCCACAGAGCTGCTCTATGTAGGTTCGAGCTAGACGTCCTGCCTTTGCTCGTTCATATGATGGGGTCCACAGGAGTACATCACTTATGAGCTCGTCCCTACTTCTACAACAGTGTCCCACATGTTTGGTTCGTCTAATTTTGATAGTTTTCGTGATGGGTGGTAGGTGGCCGTACAGCTGATGTTTTGTCGGGTGCTGCCTCCAGGACTTGTTCAATATTGCTCGCAGCATTCTTGTGTAGTTGCCGTCAAGCTTTTTAGTTAGCGTCCATGTGGTGCATCTATATAGCGGTATCAACACGACCGCTGCTTGGAAGAAACTGCGCTTCATTTTATCGGTCAGTTCTGACTTCTATATGACCCATAGCCTATCAGTAGCTATCCATGCCTTTGCTACTAGTGTGTCGATGTCTGTTTCGGTTGATGGGACACTGCTTCCTAGGTAGGTGAACTTTTCAAGTAGTTTCAGAGAGCTACCGTTTAGTGTGGAGATGTCGCCTGTTTGGTTAAAGCACATATATTCCGTCTTATGTGCATTGAAATGAAGACCGGTGTCTGTAGCGGCTCGTTCCAGACTATGTAGCAGGGTTTTAGCTTGGGCGGGTGCATTTGCCAGAAGCGCTATATCATCGGCGTAGTCCGCGTCGGTAATTGTTTTTGCGAGGTACCTTCTGATTCATTCTTTTGTTAGCTTGAAACCGTTTTCTTTGATTGTGCCTGTGTTACATGCTAAGTTATTTACGCTTAAAAAAGATTCAACCCGAGAATTCTGCTAAAAAGATAACTTTACAGAAGACTCAAAATTAAATGAAAACTGAATGAAAACTGAAACATTTCGACCAAACTAAGAAGAAAAAATACTCAAATTCAAAGAACTTTGTTTCCTGGACATTCTCTCAGATAAGTTCCCGCAAATTACACTAAAATTTGCAACACTCCATCTTTTCTATCCCTTTCTTTCTTGTTTCTTTTGTATAAAATTCCTTTTTAAAAACTCTATTGTCTATTTTATCTTTTCGAATCGGTATTCGAACTAAAAAGCAGTGGAACGAATTGTTTGAACTTTCTGTTTAAAATTACACGCTAAAGCCCCCCACCTAAAACATTACTTAGTTAAATACTAAATTTGGCTTTAGTGTCATTCTCTTCTTATTAAATTTTATGCTAAATTTTTTTACATTGCAAATTTCATTGTCTTTAATTCGTTTATATTGCAAATTTTATCTTTCAAATTTCTTTTAACTGAAGTCACGTCTCTGCCTCATGGTGTTTAAACACTCCACGTGGCACTATATTTAAAACGTCCAGAAAATTTTGAATATACAACACCGAGTTCGTATTTAAAAAATCTTTGAGGATTAAGTTTTTACTTCGAAATTAATTAGGCCCGAATAATTATTTTGCATTACGATAGCCCCGTTGGGAACAAAATGTAATTTTCTCCCTTTCCTGCGTTTCATGGGCGGAGCATCAAAAATCACATGACCGTTAGTCATGTGTCAGTTTGAAAAGCGAGTTCTTCTTTTTGACCTAGAAGGTCCGAGAGATAGGACGTCAACCTCAGCCTCTGCTATGTGAGAAGCACGTGCACACCTTACGAGAACTCGCACTACACCAGACCTACGTAAGTGTAACTTCTGCCATTCATCATCTTGTTCTTGGAGCAACTATTGAACTTTTATTTAGTATGGTTTCAGACAATTTTTATTGTGTACCATATATGTAAATATTAAATGTTTGCGGTTTAACTTTTCGTGTCATGTAGTCTTTCCTTGCCGAACTATATAGTGTTAGACCAACAATAAGATAGTCTAAGGCATTATGGGAAAGTGTGGGTGGTAGTTCAGGCCACTATCATACAGCACATAAAATACTTATTGCCCTCAGTAACAAATCATCATCATCATCATCATGTCGCGCTGGTAGCACGGATATCCCTGACCCTCTCTCACCACTCCTCCCTATCGTTCATCGCCCTAGGTAGGTCTTCAGGACAACATCCCGTATCCTCACATAGCTGCTGAATGTATGTTCGTGTTGGTCGTCCGGCTTTTGCACGGCCATGTGTGGGGGTCCATAAGAGTACATCTCTTATGAGTTCGTCCCTGCTTCTCCAGCAGTGTCCTGCATGTCTGGTTCGTCTAACTTGAATAGTTTTCGTGATAGGGGGGGCAGGTGGCCGTACAGTTGGTGTCTTGTGGGGTGTTGCCGCCAGGACTTGTTCAAGATTGCACGCAGCATTCTTGTGTAATTGCCGTCTAGCTTCTTCTCCAGCCAAAGTAAAATAATTTATGCAATGCTTCAAGCGAATTATAAAATACTTATATATATATATATATATATATATATATATATATATAGGAAATCTTAGTCGTAGGAAATTAAAAGATTTGTGGGATTGACATATTTATCGACCCCATAACTGATGGAATAACTTGCATATAAGTTTGTTTAGTCACCATGAAACATGCATACACATATGTACATATGAGCAAAAAAATGTTCACACACACATACACACAAAAACACACACACCCACACACACACACACACATATATATATATATATATATAAGGAGGGATGGGAGCTGTTGTAGTGTTAGGAAATCTTCCAATGTTTTTATATTTAATGTTTATTGGATATTGCTCGACTTATAAAGATTGGTTTTTGGTTTTTACTTCTCATTCTATCATTTTAAAACAAACACACACACACACACACACATGCAAACATATTTATGTGCATGTGTGTGTGACTAAGCCTAAAATGTTCACATGCATATACACATACTTATATATATATATATAGATAGATAGAGAGAAGGGAGAGAGTGAAAATATCAAGCCTAAAGTAAACAGAACTTTAACTATACACACGTAGAGACAAAAACAAACACATACACAAACACATACATACACACATACACACACTCAGAGAAAAAAGTAGAAAGCAGTTGAATTTTAAAGTATGACAACATTAAAAAGAACTAAATTATACACATACAGAGAAAGACACAAGCACATACACAAAACAGTAGTAGACATGGTTGGTTGTTTGGTTGGTTGGTTTTTATGGCATATCAACCTTTGTAGGTTATTTAATGCCAAATTCATTTTATGAAAATAATTTTTTTTCAAACAATTCAGTTTAGGATTAATACGCAGTTAAATTTAAGTACAGTTTAATTGTGAAAAACATTTCTATTTCTAGCTATTCAGTTTAGTCAAGCAGTTCTAATTCAGCTAATTCAGTTTAGTATAAGTACGGATTTTGTTTACGCACAGTTAAATGTCAAAACAGTTCTATATTAAACAATTCAGTTTCAATGTCAGAAAATGAAAGTTTCAATATCAAAATACATTTACATTTCAAATAATTCAGTTTAGCATAAGCACGCAGTTTAAATGTAAGTACGGTTTAATTGTCAAAAACTTTTCTATTTCAAGCTATTCAGTTTAGTCAATCAATTCAGTTTAGCATAAGTATGCCGTTAGTTCTATTTAACCCGTAGATAGGGCCCTATCCTCGCCGGGCTCGAGTGGACCTGGAAGCAATGGCAATGAAGGGGTGCTCCGTATTCCCCAAAGCCCCAGCATCACTGGAAAATCACCATCAGATTGTTTAGTGTCATATCTAGGACACTCATTGGGGGGTCTTACCCCTCCACAGAGGTGCAGTCGATGTATTCTACAGCGCCCCCAGCCGACTGGGCAACAGTAGTAGTCATATATACACACAAAGACAAAAACAAACAAATGCACAAATGTACACTTGGAAGAAAGTAGGAGGCAATTGGATTTTTAAGTACAAAGATGAACTGAACTAAACTGTTCACTCTACTCCATACAACTCAGGTCTTCAGAACTGGAGCCTCACCATAACATGCAGTTTAGTATCATATCCAGGAGATCTTATCCCCCTGCTGAGGTGGGGGATACAGTTTTAGCATTCTAAGTCCCACTGACAGGATGATCAAAATAATGATGGAATTCCAAATTTTAAAAAACCTCTTTTAAAAGCGTATGAGTTAATAAAAGAAAAAGGAACAAATAGACATAAGCTAAAAGTTAATCATGAGCTAGATGCAATGTCGCTGTCACGTGTCATGTATCCTTATAAGGATACATGACACATTACAAGGCGGCAGAAATACACCACCACCACCACCCCTGTGTCCTCGTGGTGTAATGGTTAAAGCGATGAACTGCGGAATCGTAGTACGCGAGTTCGTACTCCAGTCGCGCTATTACGTTCACTTTCGGGCAAATACCCTTGGGAAAGGTATGAACCCTCTTATTCTCCCTCCAGCTATGGGTAAATAGTAGGACAGACTAGGTTCTTCAGCCTTGGTGAGGCAACTAGTCTAGGAGAAGGAAAACTCTGAATTCAAACCTGTTAAACTCCGCTTAAAAATTGACCTTGTGTCATATCCTGCCCGAGCGGAGGGGTTGGTAAATAGTACCACCCCTGTGTTGTTCAAGTGAACTTAAGCAATTGGTTATGGCAGCCCCATTTAGCTTTTCAGATAGAACCAGTCTTACTTGGTGAGCTCTCGACCCTGTATCGAAGTTGCTGCTGCGCAGGAGACTCACTTCACTTGCGCAGAGGACTGTCGGCTTCTGGAGAACGACTTCGTGATGTCTCTGCTAGTTGGACGCAGCTTTAATGCGATTGTCAGTCCTGTCTTTGCAGGTGACGAGGCCGGCTGGTTGTGGCCGTCGTTGCCGTTAATAGCTTCGAGTTCTGAGTGGTCGCGGTTTATCCACCCAAATGTATTGACGAGAGACGCTCCTTTTTCCGACGACTGGGGCCGTTTCTTGACGATCCGAAACGGCTAGTCTTAGTAAGTGATTGGAATGTGATCCTTCATCCCAAGATAGATAAGGGCTGGTGGGATGCTTGTGGATCGGGAAGGTGTAACAGCAGCCTGATCGATTTGCAGGCCAAGTTCAATTTGATCGACAGGTTTCGTCTGGGTCACCCAAGGCGGGAGATGTGGACGTGGCTAGGTGATTCGCCTTCTGGCCAGATTAAGTCTTATCTGGACAGAGTGTTAGAAAACCTGACAGTGACTTCGTTACTTGTCCCACGTTCCATGGGATAGGACAAACTGACCACAAACTTGTTAGAGTCAGTCTGTGGCTATGCCAACCGGTATACTAGTCTGACCAGCAACTGGAAGTTCAATACCGCTTACTGGAAAGAGGGGACTTCTCGGAGCGGCTGGAAACCTTAATTCAGCGGGCGCTAGCAGGGGCGGTTACTGGGAATAAGTGGTGGGGATCCCTAAAGCATAGGATAAGGGACTTCGCCATCAAATACGGCCAACAGCTCAAACTAGATTGGGCCAAGAAGGGGATAGACTTCCTCCACCTTGAGGAGGCGAAGCAGTTAGCTGCAAGGGTTTGGTTACCGAATGCGAAGTCCTGGACGCGTTGAAGCAGGTCAGCCTCAACAAGTCACCTAGAATGGATGGTTTGCTCAACGAAGTGTACTTGAGGATGTCGCATATGTTTGTCCCTATTCTGACGGATATATTCAACCATTGGTTTGCCGAGAGACCCATTCTTGGTAACATTACCAAGGGTGTGATTACATTGCTGAAGAAAGGTGGCAGGCATTTCTGGGAAGATTTAGATGATTACAGGCCAATAACTCTGCTAAATACAAAGTTAAAGATTTTGGCATGTGTCTTAGCAAACCGTTTGCAGCTTGTCATCAGCGATCTGATTGGACCTGAGCAGAACTAGGACGTGAAGGGAAGATCGATCCAAGACAACTTGCATCTGGTTCGTGATATCCTAGAGGGGTTAAAAGACGACACTGAAGCTGCGCTGATCAATTTAGATCAGTGCAAGGATTTCAACAGGGTGGACAATCAGTTTTTGTTGACGGGTTTGGAGACTGCCGGATTAAAACTGGAGTTCCGCAAATTGATCAGCATGTTGTACTACAACCTGCATGCAGTGGTACAGTTGAACGAAAAGCATTCAGAGGCGTTCGCGATCGAGGAGTCGGTCTGGCAGGGTTGCCCCTTGTCTCCTCTTCTCTATGTCCTCCCTTTGGAGCTCCAGCTCCGTAGGCTTAAGGATGAGGAGCCTAATCCGGCCCTGCGTGGAGTCCCCTTTGCTGGCTGGGTTAGCGCGAAGGTCTCTGCGTACGCTGATGATATCACTGTCTTTGTGTCCCGCCGACTGGACATACTGGCGGGGAAGAAGGCGGTTGAGAGGTACGAAGAAGTAGTAGATGACAAGATCAATTTTGGGTTGGGTACCTAAAGGGATGGCGTCTCCATGCCATGGCCCTTCTGCTGGAGTGACAGACCTGTCCGCATCCTCGGTGTCTGATTCTGGCCCGGCTTCCAGCTGGAGCAAAATTGGTCGGAGGTAGGGGCCAAAATAGAAGCAAAGGTGGGTACCTGGCTTCAAAGGTGGTTGTCCTTCAAAGGCAGGGCGGAGGTGTGCGCTGTGTACATCTTATCCTTAATCCTTTACCGCTTTTCCCTATTTCCGCTGCCTAGAGGTCACCAGATGGTGCTGAATGAATCCCTCAACAAATTACTTTGGAAAGGTCGAAGTCCGATGGCCCGCAGACAGGTCAGCTACAAAAGTCCTCGGAATTGAGATCTACCGATGCCGGATATGGAGAGCCACTGGCTCGCTGAAAGACTGGCTTACCTGGGCCGATCCTTGTCGAGGGACACGGTATGGGGACAAAAGGTGGGAGACGCCTCACCTCACCTGGAGTCCAGCCCCAAAGCCAAAGGTCGTCGTCAGCCTAGGGGTGAAGCACCGTTCGCCTGTGAGAGACGTAAAGACTCTGTAACCTTCCAGGGTCCAGTGACCTTTCTCGCCCTCGAAAGGAACTGTATCGGGAGTTAGTGGTGGGTTCCACTTTGGATCCTTTCGTGGAACGACTCGGCTGGTTGCTGGGAGAGATTTGCTCTCAATGGAATTGGGCGCCAGGTTCGGGCTTCTTGAAGAACTCCGAGTTCTCGCTCACCTGGCAGCTTGCCATGAACGTGTTGTCCCTCAAAGACTAGGCTTTCAGAGCGAGCATGGCAGAAATGCCTGATTGTCCTCGCTGCAGCAGTGGTTTGGAAGAAACGGCTTTACACGCCTTCTGCAACAGTGAGCGAGTTCGTGCTGCTCAACGTTGGTTACATCGTGGACAATGTTGATCCTCCGTAGCAAGGTGAGAAGCGTGTGGTGTTTCTGGAAATCCTAGCTGTGGCTAGAATGGTGATTTGGGAGACGCGAAAGAAGGGATTGTATGACGGTGCAAACTTTTCTCATCGAGATCTAATTTTGTTCTTTAGGTATCAGCTTAGGGTCAAAATTAGATGCGATAGAAAACGCTTGGATCACATAACATTCGACAAAAGGTGGATGCATGCAGTGAGCCTGATCGTACGTTGGAGTCATCCTTCCTTCCTCTTACTGAGCATGACGACGATGGTCTGGGTCTTTTGGGACCCCATTCCCGGTAAGTAGGAAATTTCTTGTACCCCTTTACCACCTCGTTAATTGTTTGAGGTATGTCATTGGCCCCGCCACCTAGTTAGTATCCAAGATCTTCCTCATTCCCCATTTTTTATCACCTTAACCTTCCTCCAGTCCCATCTTTTTAAAGATCTTGGGCCCAGATTACTGTAATCCTTACTACCCATTCCCCGCCGCGCCCTTTCCCTCGCTAGTCCGGTTTGTTTTCGGTCCACTCGGAGACCGGAAAACAGTCGCCTCTCCACATCATGGACGGGGGGACGGGAGGGTAACCAAACGGGGTTTTATCTTTGTTTTGCAAATTGTGTGGGGGATTTCTCCTCTTCCCATCATTGCTTATCTGTATGTATGCTTTCATTATATTCATTTCGCCTGGGTTTTAAGTAGGTTCTCATAGAACGAATGTTGTATTTTGGTGATTGTTGCGCGCCTGTCGATGCAATCCTGTCCTTATTGTATTGCGTGTCAGGGTCGGTGAATGTGGCTAGCTAGGGCTTATTAGATATCATAGTCTCCATTTCTCCTCCTCCCTTTCAAAACTTTTAGGACTTCATGCTCCCCTAAACTTTCTATGATTTTTATATATGATTTTAGGAAATCAAAGGATCAGAGTGTAGTATCCATTCCACATATTTTGCATTCAGATCACCCTAGCACCTCGCTGAGCGATACGCTCACACAGCGATCCCCCCTTTGAGGTTGATCAAGCCATTTGGAGTCGTTCCGACTGAGATCCCGCTTTCCGTGGTCGACGTTCGCCACTGGAACGCTTCTGCTGCGATCCCACAATCCCGTCAAGCTTTTTCTCCATACGTTTTGTTAGCATCCATGTGGTGCATCCATATAGCAGTATCGACACGATCGCTGCTTGGAAAAAACTGCGTTTCATTTTATCGGTCAGGTCTGACTTCCATATGACCGATAGCTTATCGATAGCTGTCCATGCCTTTGCTAGTCGCGTGTTGATGTCTGTCTCGGTTGATGAGTAGGTGAACTTTTCAACTAGTTTAAGAGTGCTACTATTTTGTGTGGAGATGTCGCCTATTTGATTAAAGCACATATATTCCGTCTTGTGTGCATTGACATGGAGGCCGATGTCAGCAGCGGTTCGTTCCAGACCATGTAGCAGGGTTTCGGCTTGGGCGGGTGCATTTGCCAGAAGCGCTAGATCATTAACTGATTAAAACATTGGATAAGAAATCCAATATCATCCGATGACTTTCAAAAATTTAAATAAACGTAGATATCGGTAATTTTATATAAACAATTAAACTTTTGATTAAATCTAAATTAAAATTCAATCAGAACTAACTTAATTCTATTAGATTCAGAAATATTGAAAATAGAAAAAATTTCAATTTTAAAATAAATTCAGGAATTAAGATTTTAAAATAATTTTAAATAAAATCTTTTAAGATAGGAATCTGTTTATTAATAAGGAATAAAAAAAAGAATAACTCTGAAATATAACCGAATATAAAAGTTGTTGGCGACCGTAGTCGAGGGCGACCAGAAGGCTCCCTTTTCAATAGCTACTACACCGAGGTGTAGGGGAGGGCGCTACTCCTTTCCCTGGATTGCTCCATTTTACCCTCGAAACGATATTGCTGAGTGTTAAGTTAGGAGGTATCAAGTACCATTTTTAAAGTCTTTGGTATGACGCGACCTGGGATTGAACCCAGGTCTACCGGATCATTGGCGAACACTCTACCCACTGAGACAATGAGCCGGTTTTTATAACCGAATATTAACAATTTAAACTTTTCATTAAATTTAAATGGAAATTAAATGAGAATTAACTTAATACTTCGAGTCGGTTTCAGAAGTCTCGTCGAAGAAGAATCAATCTATAAGACGCTAGTCAACTCACTTAACTTGCAAAATGAACAGATGGATGTTCACCAATCAGACATCAGCAAAACGCTGCCCTTTTCCACTTCAAATTTAGTCTCTTTTATGTTCGTCAGATCGTGGCTTTACTAAAAACATTTAATTTTAAAATAAATTTAAGAATTAAGATTTTAAAATAATTTTTAATGAAATCTTTTAAGCCAAGAATCTGTTTATTAATAAGGAATAAAAAAAAGAATAAATTTGAAATATAACCGAATATAATTTAAACTTTTCATTAAATTCAAATTAAAATTAAACGAGAATTAACGTAATACTATTGGATTCTTAAAATATATTGAAAATAGAAAAAAAAATCTTTTAAATAAATCTAAGAATCAAAATTTAAAATAATTTTTAACAAAAATTTTTAAGTTGGAAATCTATTTATTAATAAGGAATAAAAAAAATAATATCGAATCATAACCGAAAGTAATGGGCTAGAAATTTTTTTCAGTATGATATATATATATATATATATATATATATATATATATATCATAATTCCTTAAATACCTTACTTAAGATGAAATGTATTTCCCGATGTTTAACGATGGAAAAAATTCCATTTTCTGTTCGAATCCCCATCTGAAGAATCAGTTACTTTCTGTTGCTGGTGAAATAAATTTATAATGGATTATATCAATTTATTTTTCTTAATATCAATTATATAAATATATATGTGTGTGTGTGTGTGTGTGTGTGTGTGTGTGTGTGTTATAAGATAATCACGAATTATCCTCTAGACGGCTGTGTACCCAGCTGTGGAGAGGCCAAGGGTAGAGGGAGAAAACAGGATGGAAGGGACTTGAGCACATGACTTGGGCACTGAGAGAGGCAGAAGCAAATAGGGTCTCCACGGGGAGAAGTGACTAGAGTCTCCACAAGGCGAGACGTGACTAAAGAGAACCTGGCAACAGAGGGTATTAGCAGACTACCCAACTCTACAAACAGAACCCAGAAGACAATTTTGAGCCCTACGAAACCAAACGTCCACAGCCGTCTTAAAAGTCTCAAACACAAACAGAAAATATACAGAAAGACAACAGGACATTCACCAACCACAGATAAGTGTATTATAATTTTAACTTTCCATGATAATGACAATACAAAAAGCAGTGAGATTAATTTGCTTTGATAAAAAAAAGACAAGTGGATATTAGTGGTTACGAGAAGAAAAAAATTAAAGATTGAGAACTCCATAAAGTTCAAAGACGGTTGCTACTATGTAGATCTTCCTTGGATTGAAAACAGAGTAAATAGGGTACCATCAAATTTTCATGTGACACTTATAGTTCTGGATAGAACCATGACATCCTTGAGAAAAAATAAACTTGATGAAGCGTACAGTGATGTCTTTTTCCAACAGGTAAAGGATGGGATCATCGAGAGATTGAAGATACAGCCTGAAGAATTCGGAAAGTTTATCTGGATTCCTCAGAGGCCGATCATCAAAATTACTGAACAAATGACAACTAAAATCAGACCTATATTCAATTGTTCCTTGAAAACACACGGTAACTATTCCTTAAATGAGGCTGCTTATCCTGGAATCAATTTAATTAAGAACTTAATTGAAATATTGTTGAAATTCAAGAAGGATAAATTTGTGATGCCGGGGGGTATAAAAAAGGCATTTCTCATGATAAGGTTGAAAACAGAAAAAAATCAGAATCCATTTTGTTTTTTTGGGTTTTTTTCATCAAGAAGAATAACGAACTTATCTGCTATCGTTACAAGACTCTACAATTCGGGTTTAATATCTGCCCGTTCATATTGAATTTCATTCTACCGTATCATATCAATCGATATCCTGATGATGAATACATGAGAATGATAAAAAATAATTTTTAGGTAGACAATTTGTCTCAGATGACAATAACAGTAAACTCATGTACATCTACAAAATGGCTGTAACCAGATTGTAGGAAGGAAATTTCTCATTAAGATCCTACAACTCTAATTCTAAAGAATTAAAACCTCTGATGGAAAAGGATAATTCTTTAACCCAACACAATTCTAAATTCGAAAGAGTCCTTGGATACAAATATGATCCCAATAAAGATCTATTAAACATAACAACTAGCTCCATCGATAAGGAAGCTAAAACCAAAAGAAGTATACTGGCCCGGAGTTCCAAAGTTTTTGACCCCTTGTCTCTTTATGTCTCTATCACGATCAAATCGAAACTAATTCTGAGGTTGTTATGGAGATTCAATTTGGACTGGGATATCGAGATTCCTCAACATATGCAAATCCAGGTGGGCTTCGATGGCTGGGGAGTTAACCGGGTTAGATAGATTTAACTTTACTCGTAGAAGCTTCTGTAGAACACGTCCTACTAAGCTTTGTGTGTTCTGTGATGCCTCACCTTCTGTGATATATGGAGTGCAAGATGGAATTTCTCAAATTATTTTTGCAAAAAACGAAAGTGGCACTCGTAAAATCCAGATCGTTACCAACACTGGAATTGTTGGCAGTCTTCATTGCCTTTAAAGCTTTACATTTTGTTGTAAGAGGTTTTTTTGTTGCAGGAATAACAGACAGTTATATATTTTTAGATGCCCAAGTAATGTTATCTAGGCTATTGAAGGACAATATAAAAATAAAGAAATATATTCGCAGGAAACAGATTCAAGGACATAAATGACATCGAGAACCAAATTGAGAAAAACTCTGATATTAGGATTAAATACAAATATGTTTACACAACTGATAACCCAGCAGATTTGGTATCCAGAAGAATCCCCATAGCAAAATTTTAAAAATATGTACGAATTTTGGTCCCATGGACCACATTGGGCGATTAAAGACGAAAAAGAATGGCCTACGAGAAGACTTGAATACCTATCTACTGAATCAAAAGTACAGTTTCCTCAAAAATTTATTACAATAGTTTAAAATCATATGTGGAGTCAGTATTATCCCTTTCCAATTTTTTCAGCGAGAAGAAATTAAATAAAGTCACATCTCTTGTATATAAATTCCTTTACATATGCAAGAGAAAGCATCATCTGCAGCCAGCAAAATTATATCTAATATAGACCATGCAGAAAAAAAGCTTCAAAAGGTGTAGATATGAGGTTAAATACTCTGTCTTACTAAGGAAATACCATCATTATACAGAATTATTAATGGAGGTGCCCGTGATGTAATGGTTATCGTCGTAGGAAATGGACACGACGACACGAGTTCAAATCCTGGACGAGACTGATTGTATTTCACATAGCACTAATACCCTTGGGAAAGGTATAAATCCAATTATTCTCCCTCCAGCTATGGGTAAATAGTAGGGCAGACTAGGTTCTACAGCCTTGGTGAGGCAACTAGTCTAGGAGAAGGAAAACTCTGAGTTCAAACTTGTTAAACTCCGCTTAAAAATTGACCTTGTGTCATATCCTGTCCGAGCGGAGGGGTTGGTAAATATGCATTATACAGAATTATTGATTAATGAATTCCATCAACAATCAAAATATCTTGGGATTAGCACCACAATAGCCAAAATCTGGACAGCTGGTTTCTGGATCCCTCAAACTAGACAAGCAGTAAAAACAGTGTTGAGCAAATGCACCATTTGTAAAAGATACAATAGTTTGGCCTTTAAGTATCCTAGTCTGACTAATCTACCGAGACATCGTGTGAACCTAGTCAATCCATATGAAAACACAGGAATTGATTATACTGGGACCAATGGAAAAGCTGACAAAATGTATTTATCAATATTCACTCGTCTGACAATAAGAAGCATAGACATAGAGATTGTACAAGACATGAGCACCAAAGCATTCGTACAGGCATTTATCAGGTTCTGTAACTCATACGGAAGTGCCCGTGGTGTAATGGTTATCGTCGTAGGAATTGGACACGGCGACACGAGTTCAAATCCTGGACGAGACTGATTGCATTTCACATAGCACTAATACCCTTGGGAAAGGTATGAATCCAATTATTCTCCCTCCAGCTATGCGTAAGTAGTAGAACAGACTGGGTTCTTCAGCCTTGGTGAGGCAACTAGTCTAGGAGAAGAAAAACTCTGAATTCAAACCTGCTTTAAAAAATTGACCTTGTGTCCTATCCTGCCCGAGCGGAGGGGTTGGTAAGTAAGGTAACTCATACGGAATATCTTCCTACATTTACAGGGATAATGCAAGATCATTTGACAAAGCACCCGGCAAAGATATAATAGAACATCATTTGGACAGTAATGAGTTCAGAAACAATTTTATAAGCCACATTATCAATCACATAAAAATACCCTTGTACTCCCCATAGATAGGAAGCGTAGGGTAAAGAATGATAAAAACCACAAAGACCTGTCTGTTTAAGACCTTGGACAGAGCTAAATCCGATTACTTCCAAATTCTTACCATGATCTCTGACATTCAAAGGGCCATAAATTCCAGGCCTCTAACATATCGAAGTATGTCTGATACTGAGGTATTACCGTTGGCACCCAATACCTTTTTATATCCAAATGTTAATGGGGACATTTCCGTAAAAACGGATTCTGGTTGATGTCCTAACATGGAACCTACTTCCAGGTCCCAATTATTAGATGCTCTCTCCGAAAGGGAAAAATTGTTAAATAATTACAAAGAATTATGGAACGAGGAATATCTCTTGAGTCTAAGAGAAAGTTTTAAGGACCTACATAATATGGATTTCAATAATAAAACATCCAAAGCCCACTTAAAATAGTCTTAAATACAACCAGAAAATGTTCAGAAAGACAACAGGACATTCACCAACCACAGATAAATGTATTATAATTTAAACTTTGTTCTCTCAAAGACTATTGATCATTAAAGGAATATGCTTTAGCAACTCTTTCGCACTTCTCATATAAAGTATTTAAACGTCTTACTGCGTTGCTTTTTTTTTTCTTACAACCCATACGGGGGAGTCGTTAAATTTCCCATAGTGTTGACGGACCGATAAATGCTTCGATCCCGCAAACTGATGTAAGTGATAAAGAAAATAGTTGATAGAGGACTAGATAAATGACAAGTACAAGTGGATAAGTTTAAATGTCAGGTTTTTATTGACCGATTCGTACACGGGAGACGTGCCTGGGTGCAGAACCGTAGTTGCTGGATAACGATTGAGTTGAATAGAGTCTTTGAAATGTTGAAAGTCTGTGCTGCAGAATGTTGTAGACTTGACCTTCTCTAAGCTTTTGGCGACAGGATAGTCTTGAGGATGGTCTAGGTCCTTGGTGCAGATCGTAGCTGTATGGTCAGGTCGTAAGCGTAGCTGGAGACGGTCGAAGATGTGGACGCATTGGTTACAGAGGCTGGATGATCAATGTCTTTAATCTTTGATTAACCGGGGGGGTCGATGTGGCCTCAAAGAGCAGGCGGTAGTCCGAACAGCGTTATCGCTCGTAGATTAGGGTGATGCAGATATCTGCAGCTTGGTTATGCAGGTGTTTTCTGCTTGGTTAAGTAGGAGAAGGCCTCCGAGGGCAATTGCTTAGTGGTGCAGGAACAAGTGCGGCAGTTGATGCAGGTGCCTGCTACTTGGTGCTACCGGAGCTTTCGCAGTTGTCTGCAGCTTGATGATGACATGGCAAGTGCTAATGGTTTGCTGCAAGTGTGGCTGGCTGCTGTGTCGTCATCTCTTGGTACCTGCAAAGGAGTATAGAGAGGAGGCCAGAAATGATCTTCAAAAGACTTTCTGAAATTAGTCCTCAAAAGAACTGGTTTAAGACTTTCTGAAATCAGCCATGAAAAGTTCTGTTTGAATGAGAGAGAGCAGCGGTGATTGGTTGGAAGCTGGCATCGGCTGTGCTTGGTCCACGGCTGGGATTGGTTGGATTCTAAAGTCGGTTCCTTTGGTTGTTGGTAGGGTCGCATATCCTACGTTTAGCAGCTTGTTGCTGGGAGAGGAACAGATACCTCTTCTTCGAGCCATGAGCCCTCTGCTCTTTGATTATTCAGTCGCTGCCTGCTGTGTTTATATCGAGGCAACGGCTGTTTCTTTTGTGGTTTGTGTGAAGGGGCCTCTGTGTTATCGTGTACAGGAAGTTCCTCTAGTAAATATAACTAATAATAAAATACTTCATTGTACTTCGAAGAGGAGCTTTTTAGTATGATGTATTTTATCCTGTGGTTACAAACTGTTTCCAAATAGCCTGCAGAATTTATCTATTTCGAAAAATAGTTCGTGTGTTGATAACAGAAGTTCCCTCATGAACGCAAGCATGACGTTGTTGTTGCTTGACGTCACGGGTGACTCAGCGTTTTCTCTAAACGTGGGATTTAAGGTTTGAGTAGCCGGGATGGACATGATAAGACTCTTCTCCTAGATAATTGATCGTATTCATTAACATGAACTTTAACCCTGTAGGATAAATGACTTGTTCTGATCTCTTTAGCTCGGATAGGTGTTACACTTGTCTTAGTTTAGTGTTAGGCTTCGAGTAAAAGTTGAAGCAAATTTTGTTTTGAGCTTGTATAGACGAAAGTTTAATTTTAGAGTCGACATATTCGTGCTTTCAGTTGTCTAGCCGTAAGAATGCTGCATGGTGCTTTGAGGTCCGTGTTGGGTGGAAGTTGTGTTAAAAGAATGCTAGCTGGGTGATTTGGGGTCGTTATTTACTAAGCTTTTCTTTTTTTTTTTTTTTTTTGCTTAGATGTGGCACAAGGTAGTACGAATGGGGTACCAAATGAGACTCAAACTCATTCGTGTAGGTTTGCTAGTCTTGCTTGCTAACCATTACACCACACGAGGTACTCAGGGTCATTTGAGGTCCGTGTCGGACGAGAGCTGTGTTGAAAGAATGCTGCAAGATTATATTGTGTTCCAAATTCTTTGTGTCATCATTTGTCTCGCCCTGTTGGGTTGCTTTAGCTGTTATGGGTAAAATAGTAGGGCAGACTTGGTTCTACAGCCTTAGTGAGGCAACTAGTCTAGGAGAAGGAAAACTCTGAATTCAAACCAGTTAAACCCCGCTTAAAAATTGACCTTGCGTCATATCCTGCTCTAGCGGAGGGGTTGGGTAAATATGGTTACGTCTGCTTGTATCTAAGTACCGCCATTTGTTGTTTGATATAACAAAGATGTCAGTGCTTTCTAAGGTTTTTAAAAGCCACGGTTTGTATCACATAAATTTTGGTCACTCTTGGTTGTTGTTATTCTTGTGATCCAGACGTGTCAGCTCACGTTAGGGTCACCCCATGTTGCGGGTGACGTGATGTATGTTGCTCCAGCAAAAGTTTATGCATAATGTGGATGACATCTAACCAAGAGAGTTAGCTTTGTGTGGATCTTGCAAATGTGGACTTGCAAATGTTTTGCGCTTGAGTATAATATCGTTCGTCTTGTTGCTGATAGATACTTGTTACTCTCTGTTATTGTTAATTTTTCTGCCATGACGTCCTGTGTTGTCAATTCACGTAAGGGTCACCACCTGTTGCGGGTGACATAGAACCAAGGGTTAGTTTGTGTATGCAAAGGATTTTTGTGTGGATTGTACACGACAGGATTGCATATAGGTGTCATATCCCGACTAGTAGATACCTGTTGTTGTCTCTGCGTTGCTATTTTGTTTGCATTTTTTCCACCTATGTCACCTCACGTTCAGTGTCCACATTTTTTGCTGGGCCGATAAATGCGCAAACGTTGGTAACTGATGGAAGAGTAATTGACAGAGGACTTGACACATGACAAAGACAAGTGGATAAGTTTAAATGTCAGGTTTTTATTAACCGATTCGTACATGAGAGATGTGCCTGGGTGTAGAATCGCAGTTGCTGGATAATATGTGCGTTGAATAGAGTCTCTGTAATGTTGACAGTCTGTGCTGTGGAATGTTGTAGGCTCGGCTGTCTATAAGCTTTTGGCGACAACGCGTCTAGAGTGAGCCTTCGAGCCGCCCTCGATAACGGTCACCAACTTTACTTTTATATATATATACTTATCTACTAATTATTATATCTTCCTATTTTTTAAAGCACACACTGATATATGTGGGGGGCCACATTAGTTTTCTGTTCCAATAAGCTTTTCATCAATAATTAAATTTATTAAACTCTCTCTCTCTCTCTCTCTCTCTCTCTCTCTCGCTCGCTCGCTCTTTGTGTGTGTATGTGTGTGTGTGTGTGTGTGTGTGACACATTAGTTTTCTATTCTAATAAGCTTGAAAGAAAGGAATGTCCTACATACTATTCAGGTCTTCAGAACTGGAACTTCACCATTATATGGAGTTTATTGTCATACCCAGAACACCTCTTTTTGAGGGGGACTCTTGTATCAATGTATGGTTGCAAGAAAAGAACGAAACACGGTTGCAAAACAAAGAACACGAAGTCACGTAAAATTTTTAACAATTGTATTGAAAACAAAGAAGTAAAAAGTTCAAATAACTGGGTTTATATGAACGTGTTGATATGGAATTAAAGAAAGTAAAAAAATTTCCTATCCTTAATTGTTGTAGGATTGTTTGACTTACGCGCACGCTGTCAATCAGATGTTACGAGTGCGGAGAGGAGAGGGGTGTTTGGTGATTTACGGCTTAGTCGTTTCCTTCAAAGTGGAGAAGAGGAAAGTCAATGTGGGTGATGCGTGGTTTCGAGTTCCACCTCTCTCTCTCTCTCTCTCTCTCTCTCTCTCTCTCAGAGTTGGGATTTCTAGTCTGTTGGTGTCGTCTGCTTTCTTTTGATCTGACTCCGCTGTCAAGAAATTTGTCTTTTCTATCGTTTTTGTCTTCCGATCAATGTCGTTGTCCGGTGTATTTTTATAAGGATACATGACACCAGTTTTTTTTTTCTCTGTTCCTTTTTTTAAAACGAGTAAGCCCATTGAAAAAATATAAAAAAAGTTTTCTCTCCATTGTGTAATGGCAATCTGAAGAAGCTGGTTTCTTATAGAGTTGCAAGCTGAAATAGATTTATAATAGCCAAATGACGGTTTAAATTTTTCAATTATATATATATATATATATATCATCATGTCGTGCCACGGGTACGGATATCCCTGACCCTCTCTCGCCACTTCTCCCTATCGTTCATCGCCTCTGGCAGGTCTTCAGGGCTACATCCCGTATCCTCACATAGCTGCTGGATGTATGTTCGAGCTGGTCGTCCTGCTTTTGCCCGGCCATATGTGGGGGTCCATAAGAGTACATCACTTATGAGCTCGTCCCTGCTTCTCCAGCAGTGACCTGCATTTCTGGTTTGTCTAACTTGGATAGTTTTTGTGATGGGAGGCAGGTGGCTGTATAGTTTGTGCCTTGTGGGGTGTTGCCTCCAGGACTTGTTCAATATTGCTCGCATCATTCTTGTGTAATTGCCGTCTAGCTTCTTCTCCAGTCGTTTAGTTAGCGTCCAAGTAGTGCATCCATACAGCAGTATCGATACGACCGCTGCTTGGTAGAAACTGTGTTTCATTTTATCGGTCAGGTCTGATTTCCATATGATCGAAAGCCTATCGATAGCTGTCCATGCCTTTGTGAGCCGCGTGTCAATGTCCTTTTCTGTTGATAATACGCTGCTTCCTACGTAGGTAGATTTGTCCTCTAGTTTAAAAGGGGTTCCATCTAGTGTGGTGATGTCACCTGTTTTATTATAGCACATATATTCTGTTTCGTGTGCATTGACATGGAGGCCAATGCCTGCGGCGGCTCGTTCCAAACTATGCAGTAGTGTTTCGGCTTGGTTGGGTGTATTTGCCAGTTTCAGCAGACCCTATATTTTTTTTAATGTTAGATCTGAATCTTCAGACAAAGAAATAATGAAAAATTTGTAATGAAGAATTAGAAAAACCTACTTCATTAGAAATTTCTCATTATTTCTTTGGAAATGCAGATCTAACATATATATATATATATATATATATAGGGTCAGCAGAAATGAATATCATGACAAAAAATATAAGTAAATTTTTTGAGATTTCTCTTTTATATGGAATTATTTGCTCAGTACTTTATTTTATTTGTTTTTAGATTTTGAATTGCATGGATATTATAGATAGAAAATAGAATCGTTCCCACCATCGGCTTACTAGGCGTTGGATAAATTAATTGGTTTGATTTCTTTGTTTAATGGCATATCAACCTTTGTAGGTTATTTAATGACAAAGCCATCCTTCTAGAAGAACAGTAGTGGTGCTATTTAACCAATATCTGTGCGGATAAGGGGGTTCATACCTTTCCCAAGGGTATTTGTCCGAAAGTGAACGTAATAGCACGACTGGAGTTCGAACTCGCTTACTACGATTCTGCAGTCCATTGCTTTAACCATTACACCACGAGGACACCCCCTGATCACCTTGAGGAAAGGTTTGGTCTTTAAGGATCAGGATGATATTCGGTCGTCCGAACAGCGTTATCGCTCGTAGACTAGGATGATGCAGATATCTGCTGCTTGGTTATGCAGGTGTTTTCTGCTATATATATATATATATATATATATATATATATATATATATAAACAGGATTCAACATTAAATAACCTACAAGGGTTGTTATGCTGTAAAAAACAACCAACCAACCAACCAACCAACCAACCGAACATCTGAACATGTAAAAAAGTTGTTCAATCTCAAAATAGATACATTCAGTGTGTGAAAAGATTCGAGCATTAAAGCTGTTTTGAATATCACACTGACATATGTGTTTTGTAATGTTCAATATATACATGTATATATATATATAAATATGCAAATCTGACACAAAAACTAGATGTGGCAAACCGGTTTTTGTAACACAGTTACAACAAATGGGAGAATTCTTAAAACACCTTATTTGAATATCAATTTTCACAGAAAATAATATCTACATACACATATATATATATATATACAACAGACGGCCAACTTACTTACTAATCCTAATATATTTGTTTCTTTTGGTTTTATCTAACAGTTATTAGAAAGTAGGTCATATCAGGAAAGAGCCAAATTATGGCAACAATAAATTCACAACCTGTGACAAAAAATCGTCAAAAATACCCAGCAAGAAATACGCCCCCAAAACTGATATTTATTGATAATGCTAATCCCCCGAAAATCACACACCTTAAGATTGTTGCTTCTAGTTTTATCAACACTGGCGAAAAATTTATAATAACGGACATCGTTTCATCTGATAGCTTATATGAAATACAACAAATTGCACTTTGTGGGACTGCTCATCTCCTGAGGAGAGAATTATCAATGCGACTGAAAAATATCACCCCCAAAGAGGCGACAAATAATCCATATAATCACTACCTTCCCTCTGGCTAGGTCTTGGCTAAAGACTCGGTAAAGGATAGTAAGAAGCCGAAAATAAAACTGAAAATTAAATCAAATTAAATTGAATTAAATAATGATAATTTAATGATAACTATTATTATTATTAACTCCTTGAGAGTTTTTCACATCAGTTTTAGCTGATGGTTTTTCGCTGGAGTTTAAGTGACAGCAAGTCTCCTCAAGTCTCTAGGACTCTTCTCAATATTCTGGCCGTTCACACAAATACTGTAGTTTGGATGGTCTCCACTCGTCCTCCAGCCTCCAAGTCCTCCAGTCCCTTTGATAATCATTTGGTGATTATACCAAAAGCACCAATCACGATTGGTATAATTGTCACCTTCAAGTTCCATGTTTTTTTCAATTCCCTAGCAAGGTCGAAGTACTTATCCTTCCTTTCACTTTCTTTCAGTTTTATTCTGTGATCAGCCGGGACAGCAAAATCCACAAATTTACAAGTTCTTTTTTTTTTGTTGTTGTTGATTATTATAAGGTCTGGTCTTCTGGCCGAGATTAGGTGATCTGTCTGTATGTCAAAGTCCCATAGGAGTTTATGTGTGTCATTCTCTTGGTTCTATATGCTGGGTTGTGCATATCAATAGGTTTCCAGACTTTTTTTGTACAGGCATTTAAAATTGTCGTAAATTCTTAAAAAAATCAGTATGTTATTGCTATACATCTTATGAGATGACTGACCAATTTTTAGGATTTCAGTTTCGAATGAACAGCTACAGCAGGAATTAGAATACACCCTACTAAAGCCTGATTGTCACAGCTGGTGAATTTCAAAAATCCAATCTGACACTTTAGAAGAACGATATGCAATAAAATTCTGTTTTAAACTTGGAAAAAATGCCACAGAAACGTATGGAATGCTTCAGACTGCTTTTGGAGCAACTTGCATGAATCGAGCATCAGTTTTTGAGTGGCATAAGAGATTCAAGGAAGGCAGGGAGTCTGTGAGGGATGATGAGAGGTGTGGGAGGAGTAAGAAAGTCAATACACCAGAGTTGATTGGCCAAAGGATTAGGCTTAGGGTTAGGGTTACTATGTTGGGGTTTTAAAGAAGTTCAGGAAGATATTCGCTCGGAAGAGGACAGCACTCTTCAAATCGGGTCAGTGGCATTTCCACAAGGACAATGCACAAGTCCACAACTCCATCCTTGTCACAGACTACTTGACCAAGATGGGCATCAAGACAGTTCCTCACCATCCCGATAGTCCGGAAAAAGTCTGGAAACTTTTTTAATGATCCTCGTACCATTTGTCCGTATTGTCAAATTTCAATTTCTTACACATCTCTTTGTAGATCACCTTGCCTACCCAGTCATGTCTAGTCTTATACTATTTTGCTGCATTCGTTTATTGCGTGATTGATTGTTTCGTCTCTATCACCACATAACCTATATTTGCTATTTTGTTGCGCCTTATCTATTCTCACTTTGATACGATTGATTCTTATGACGTTGTTTTGTGCTGCTATTAAGAGAGATTCTGTTTCCCTTTTAAAGTTTCCTTTTCTTAGCCCCGTCCATGTTTTCTCGTGTGAGATGTTGTTTATTAGTCGTTTAAAGCGCCCATGGAGTTGTTTTTTCTTCCCATTTTTGTTTCCTAGTTATTGTCATTCTGTTGGCCATCGTGTTGTCAGTAACGTTTCTGATAGCTGTAAACAGTCCTCTTTCGTGCTTTTTCTATGTAGTCAACGCTCTCTCCAATGCTGGCAAATCCTCTTCCTCCCTCCTTTCTTGATACATATATTCTGTCAACGTCGTCTCGGGGATGTAAGGCCTTATGCATGGTCATTAGTTTTCTTGTTCTTTGGTCCATTTACTTAAGTTCTTCTCTGGTCCACTTCAAGTTCTTCTCTGGTCCCAGATATCTAACGAGGGGTATAGCCCAGGTATTTATTCCTTTGATTAGGTTTCTGCTAGATAGTTTTGTCTCGAGTAGCCTTTGTCACGTGATATCCCTCGGAGACGATAGAAGTAGGATTAATACTATCCTCCCGTCGGAATGAACAGTGGCAAACCGTTAAGAAAGAATGTAGGTCGGGGTGAAGACCAACAGATGTTTGTACTCAGTAACCTGACTTGGGTGATATCTAGTAGCCCTAACAAAATCGCCTGACCGGGTGGGGAGGAAGGTAGAAGCCAAATGATTGGCTGGGGCCCTAAAACTGAAGTGGCACCCTTCTCCCCGTCGGCGAAAAAAACGAGAAGAAATGTTAGTTGTTTGGGCAGGGTTCGTAGGAGGCAGAACCAAAAGCCAATTACTCCAGGTGAAGAAGACAAAAACATATCTTGGACACGAGGGACCCAAGTTCTTCAAGCCAGTGTTAAAAATAGCATAAAGTCTATTAGCCCGTGAAAGAAGAAAGATTCTCCAGTGGAACCCCGTCGAAAAATAAGATAAGTAACTTTGGGGCTATTTCTCCTTCATACCCAAATTTTATATACCACTCTCTCTCTCTCTCTCTCTCTCTCTCTCTCTCTCTCTCTCTCTCTCTCAATTTGAAGGAAAACAAAAGAACAGAAAAGAAGAAAGACATTTATGTCCATGGACTGTTCAATTCATTATATATATTTGACACTTTGAAAGTGTATCTCGTTGTATAGTAAAGGATTCATGTATTTTTATGTTACCACGTGGTCTAAGTTGTTCTTTGCAGTTCTGCTACGAATTTGTTGAGTCACATTTCCTTTTCAGCTTCTATTCACCTTATGTTATCTTGCTTAGAATTGTCCTACTAATTCCTTTGAAATATCACACGGGAAACCGGAGTTACCGACTACTACAATATAATATTATTACGACTAAAACCTATAGGTCCATATCTTCTGTTGTCTCGGGGAGGAAGTTTAGTGGCTTTGGTGGGTGTGTGGATAGTGTGAAATTTGGAACCCCTTGCCAGCGGCGGTCAGTCTGGCCCTAAATTAATCCCTCACGCAATATGTCAGGTCTTATATGCCTGAGAGAAAAACTCTGAACGAGGACTTATTCTATAGTGCCAACCTGCCCCGTCTTCACACGTGCGAAAATAAAGTCCCGTTTTGGGATTTTAGTCGATTTGCCGTCACACCTTCTAGTTCTCCTGAGATATTCTTTCCTAATTTTTTCTTTCATCTCCACTTGTTTGATGGTGTCAGCCGCCAAGATACCCAAGTATTTGTAGGTTTCCTTTTCTCCGAATGTTCTTATCTTGTCTTGATTTGGTAGTTCCATTCCATCAGTCAGATGTCATTTGCCACTTTTCATTACTAGCAAGCACATTTTTCTATGCCAAATTCCATTCCTATGTCCTGACTGTAAATTCTAACTGCGTGTATTAGAGTTTACAGTTCTTTTTCATTTTTTTGCAAATAGTTTGATGTCATCCATGTACATTAGGTGATTGATCTTCTCTTGCGATCTACTGAGTTTGTATCTGCCTGTGTATTTTCTGAGTGTGTGATTAAGTGGCATCATGGCTATTATGAATAGTAACGGTGAAAGTGCATCTCCTTGAAATATAACTCTTTGGATCTTCGCTTCAACAAAGCTTCTTCCTCCTGCTGTCAATTTCACTCTCCAGCTTTTCATGGTTTTCTCGATAAAGTTTATGACTTTATGCGATATTTTGTACATTTTGAGGCAGTTTATTATTTTCGGGGCCATATCATATGCCTTTTTGTAGTCAATCCAGGCCATAGCTAGATTTTTCCGTGGCATTAAAATATTTATCACAGGACGTGTGAATTCATGGCAGTCTGGCACTTGATCCCTCGCAAAATAAGTCCTAGTTGAGATTCCCTTTTTGGGCGTAGGGGAACTGGCAGATAATGTGGAGGTTAACTTGGGGCTAGACAGACCGCCGCTGGCAAGGGGTTTCCAGTTTTCACGTTACACACACCCACCAGACCACTTCGTTTTCCTACCCCTAGGATAATGGAAGATATGGGCCTCTAGGTTTAGATATAATATTATTATTTAGATATAATATTATTATTTATCGTAGTCGACAATTCCAGTTTCCCGTGTAATATTTTTAAAGGCGAATAGGACATTTAGCGAGAATAAATTGAAGCGAATGAAGCTGAAAAGGAACATGCAAAAGAAGGCAACTCGATTGGCAAACAACACTACGAATAAGTTTCAACACAAGTGGATATTTAAAATATAACAAGGTTTTTAATGCGTGCGGACCAGACAAATATTTAAAGTGTCAGCAATATTACCAGCAGACAATACCAAATACAAATGTCTTTCTTTCTTCCTTTTTCCTTTCTTTCTTCTTTCTTTAAATTGAGAGAGAGAGAGCATGTAATTGCAATACATAGGAAGGGTGGAGGGAGAAAATGGTTTTAAGGTTTACTTAGCTTCTTCGACGGGCTTCTTCTGTGATTTCTTTTCTTTCACGGGCTAGCGGGATTCTATGGAGCTCGGCTTGAAGACGTCTGCTATCTCCTGTCCAAGAGCTCTATTTCGCTTCTTCGCCCGGGGTTTTAGCGACAGTTTCAACACACCTTGTCATGCCAAGTGCTGTTCTAAAACTGAATTTCTTATCCCTATTTCCTCTGACGAAAAAGGGTGCTACTTCCGCTTTAGGGTTCTGGCCAATCACTTGGCCTCTTTCTTCTTCCTCACCCTGTCAGGCGATTCATTCGGACTACTATATGTCCCCTTCTCCATCCACGCGGTTAAAGAGTGTAAGCAGCTCTTGGCTTTCATTCTGACCTGGATTCGTAGTTTCGTTCAACAGGGGGGCCGAGGAGTTGACCTACATTCCTTATTCCTGTTTTAACGGTCAATCTTTGAGGCCTGTTAATTCAAACACGGAGGGGTAGGGGAAATTTATTATTTCCCTCCTCTCAGTGGCAGACCATGTGACACTCTCGTTTAGGATTTATTGATCTATATAAATGAATCATTTGCGGCATCATTTCTGTTCCACAGGAAACAACCCCCGGCTTGTTAACGTGTAGTAAATCTCTTCCCTTATTTGTGCTGTTAATATTTTCCACTTCATCGATAGGCAGGTTATGGGTCTTTAGTTGTTTCGGGAGGTTTCTTTGCTTGGGTCCTTTTGGGTCAATGTGGTCTTTCCTTTGGTCATCCATTCGGGTACGTGTGCTTCTTGTAGACATCTATTTATTTCTAGTGTTAGTCTGTCGTGAAAGGAGGTGAATTTCTGAAACCAGAAACCATGTATTCCATCATGGCCTGGCGTTTTCCAGTTTGATATTTTTTTAGTGTCGTTTTGGGTAAATCGATGTGTATTTCCACTTTCAGGCCTTCTTCGAGCTCTTCTAATACTTTTGTCATATTGTTTATCTATTCGGCTTTTTCGTTATGTTTTTTGTTTCCATATTTTAATCCAAAATCGTTCAGTTTCTCTTACATCTGGTTGTTAGTATGTTTTCCTGCCATCTCTTTCCAATTGTCGGTAGAATTTTCTTACTTTGTTTTGGAATTTCCAGTTTGGTCTGTATTGTTTTACCCTTGTCGATATCTCTTTGATCTTCCTTTCACCAGGACTTTCTGGTTTATTTCCTCAAGTTGTATTGTTATTTTTTTTCTTGTACTGCCTTTTTCCTTTTTGTCTCTATATGTTCCCGCGTTTTTGTTTTATCCTTTTGGCCTGTTTTCGTAAATTCTTTATCTGCCTTTCGTGTCAAATTTCCCATCCTGGTTTTGATTTTTCCTTCGTGCTTTTTGAGGGGGTCCCAATTTTCTAACAAACTAATTTCGTTCCTACATAGATTAATTCATTTAATTCGGTTATATTATTCGTTGATATATATGGTAGTACTTGATTTATTTTATTCGTTTCCGTCTTAACTGTTGTCCATTCTATGTTTCTTAGTGATAGTAAGGTAGTCTTTTCCCCGTTCATAATTCCCTTTAAACTTTCTAGATTTACCTTTTGCTCTTGTGTTAGTGTTTTCTCTGGGTTTTTTGGTTGTGTGGCGTTTCCATTTTCCGAAGTTGGCCGTTCACTTCGGTAAGGCTGTTTTTGTTTGTTAGTTCTTGGTGTGTCTGGTACTGTATTACTATCTTGTTCATTATTTATTTTCTGATGTATTTCTAATATTTCAAGGTCAGAAAACCAACATCTTTTCTTATTGTTCTGACCTAGTCGACAAGTCTTTGGCTTGTTCTCTGAAAACTAGCACATTCTTGCTAGATTTCTATGATTCTTTTTGTAGCGTTGCTCCTAAAATGGCAGTATTGTGCAAGTTGGTTGTCTTCCCTAGTCCATGTTTTGCGTTTACGTCTCTGGTTAGTGTGGTTCCTTAAATCGTCATTCGCGTACCTATATAAAAGAGCAGCCAACATTCGCAGGATGACGATGAGATCTCCCATGTTGGCTATTAGGATAATACCTGCCGATCATGACACACAAGCCTGTTGCCTGGATCCTCCGTTGTGCCATTTTGATTTAACATTTTCATCATGGGTGGTATATTGTGGCTATACCAGAACCAGGGGTTGTTTATTATCTGCACGCCTGACACAGATGTGACCGATAACAGTCACGGTGGCTGTTCATGAACAGCGGGTCACGAAAAAAAACCTTAGTTTTAACTTAAAGTCTGTTATCCTGCTATTTTATACCTTATTTCTCGAACTAAATACCTGAACTAGCTTAAGGTTTTCCTGTGTCACTTTAAGGGTTTATATTTCCTGCTCTATTTTGAGACTATATTTCCGCTAAGGCTGGTCACATTTTGATAAAGATTAGGCTCCTGATGTCTTTCCGGTTGTATTGGGGAAGATAACTTTTCTTACTTAACGCTTTCAGACTATATCAGGTACGTATTTTTCCATCGATTGAGAGAAGACATAGATGAGCCATATAGAGTTTAGCGCGGTAAATTTTTAGAATTCGTTTTTGTGATTTCGAAATAGTTTATTATTATTATTATTATTCAGAATATTGGAACTATTGACATCTTTATTGTTATAATCACAACGTTTCGGCCGAAATATCCTTCGGTCTTCTTCAGGTGTTTCATGTCAAACAAGGAAGTACACAGAATCTCGAAGTGAACCTTTTACTTGAACCCCAGGGGTAGACTGTTCCAACTGGGTACAAGTGTTAAGTTATAACATAGTTAACAGAATTGGAGCAGTCCACACCTTTTGCTCAAATAAAGGGTTCATTCAGTTCGAGATTCAATAAAGATGAGATCAATAGTCCGAATATTCTAAGTAATAATAATTATCAAGCTTCATCTCAAGAAATTTACACCAATAATAATAATAAAATAGTAAATTGAAGACTATGCGGTGACAGAGATGAAACTATCAATCACATCATAAGAGAATGCAGAAAATTAGCGCAGAAGGAGTATAAGACTAGACATGACTGGGTTGGCAAGGTGATCCACTGGGAAACGTGCAAGAAATTGAAATTTGACCATACGAACAAATGGTATATGCACAACCCAGCACCTGTCCTAGAAAATAACACACATAAACTCCTATGAGACTTCGACATACAGAGGGATCACCTAATCTCGGCCAGAAGACCAGACCTTATAAAAATCAACAACAAAAGAGAGAGAACTTGCAAAATTGTGGACTTTGCTGTCCCGGCTGACCACAGAATAAAAATGAAAGAATGTGAAAGGAAGGATAAGTACTTCGACCTTGGTAGGGAACTGAAAAAACTATAGAGCATGAAGGTAACAATTATACCAATTGTAATTGGTGCTTTTGGTACAATAACTAAAGGATTATTAAAGGGACTGGAGGACTTGAAAGTTGGCGGACGAGTGGAGACCATCCAAACTACAGCATTATTGAGAACGGCCAGAATACTGAGAAGAGTCCTGAAGACTTGAGGAGACTTGCAGCTACTCAAACTCCTGTGAAAGACCATGAGCTAACGCTGATGTGAAAAACTCTCAAGGAGTAAATAATGATAATAATAATAATAATAATAGTAATAATAGGAAATCAATGATAGAATTGAGACCATTCAGACTTCGACATTATTGAGATTAGCTAGAATACTCGGAAGAGTCCTGGAGACCTGACTTGCTATCACCCAGACTTTAGTGAACGATCATCAGCCAAAGCTGGTGTGGAAAACTTGCCAGGCGTGGAATAATAATTATACAAATGAGAAAGAGGAGGGCATTGTAGAATTAATGTGACTTGCTGTCACTTGGTTTCCTATAAAAGCTTCGAAAATTGATTGAGTAAATACAAAACATTGGAATTTAATCTTAAGAAATTTTAAAAAGAAGAAAACAATTCACGAATATGCTAACCAGTAATGTACAATGTTAAGAACATCCGGAGAGTGTCCGCTGCGACGTAAACAGGGGCGTTCCCATTAACATTTTTAACTACAAATAGAGTTACTAACAAGGAATCAAGAGTTCTCTCCCTTGCACCATAAATTGCAGCAATATGGCGAACTACTTGGTATTATTTTTTTAGCCAGGCATAGTTTGGCACATGATCTATTGACATTGTTTACTCTCCATTACATAAGAACAGCTTCCAAACAATAACTTACCATATTTACCCAACCCCTCCACTCGGGCAGGATAGGACACAAGCTCAATTTTTAAGTGGAGTTTAACAGGTTTGAATTCAGAGTTTTCCTTCTCCTAGACTAGTTGCCTCACCAAGGCTGAAGAACCTAGTCTGCCCTACTATTTACCCATAGCTGGAGAGAGAATAATCAGATTCATACCTTTCCCGAGGGTATTAGTGCTATGTGAAATGCAATCAGTCTCGTCCAAGATTTGAACTCGTGTCGCCGTGTCCATTTCCTACGACGATAACCACTACACCCCGGGCACCTCCACAAAACAATAAATTATTGACATTCTCTCTGTTGAGCCTAGTTTAGCACAAAGCATGTGGCATCCAGCGAGAATCGAACTTATGAACGGGAGTCTTCAAGCCAAAAAAGAAAGAAAGAAAGAAAGAAAGAAAATGAGGTGGTTTGGTCACATGACAAGATCTGAGACAGTCCTTGCAGAGAACAGTGGAAAAAAAGGAAGGAAAATGAGAAGGAATTCGCCCAAACAATCCTTATAAGGAACAGTGAAAGGGAAAAAGAAATGAGACAGCAAAAGAAATGGACAGAGGGGAGCTTTGCCGAGAGTCCGGCTCGATCCCACAACCGCCCGAGATGGAGTCAGTCGGTGATGAGTTCAGAAGTACACTGTTCCGATAAACAAGCCAGGTTATGGAACCAATAAAATCAATTTAAATCAATTTTTTTTTTAAATTAAAAACACATTTTAATAAAGATTTATATGTCTTACATTTAGAGCAAGATATTGAAATTATACAGTTCGTAGAACTTATACAGCTGACAGAACTTATACAGTTTTCAGCAGCAAAGACATTTTAATAACTTTGTTATAATTGGAATAAAAAATTTTTTTTAGATATATTTTATACAGGTTGACAAGAATATAAGCGGAATTAGCAGGAGTTGTGGAGAATGATAGAAAGAAAAAGAAAAAAAGAAAATAAGATAAATTCAAAAGTGTTGCAGTTGCTGGAAACCTTTGACAAGAAGTAGGAGCCGCGAATGCCTGAAAGATAGACTTACTGGCATCAGAGAAAAACTTGTAATCACTTCAGCCTTCATAGTAGTATTGAAAGGACCTCTTTCCCTCGGCTGCAAGCAAATAGCGTACAAGTTGTGTCTCTTCCAGTCGTTACCTCAAAACTCAAATTCATGAAACCACCGGAAATGACTCTTCACATACTTTAACACCTAGTGTGGGAGACGCGACAATTTACATTGGTTTCATGAAGAAGTTCCCACCCATAGAATGGTCGTTAACCCAGGAATAAAGTTTTGAGTTAAAGTGTATCTTCGTCTCTTTCATTCATTCCTTCTGTAATTCTTTTGCAGCCTTCACCGACAAAGAAACCAACAAGTTAGATGGAGTAAGAAGAAGAATCAATGGGGTCAGATATTTAAACCCCCAAACAAACAACCTATAAAAACCTACGTACAAAACGAAACTAACAACCAGCTTTTTTTCCTCTCCTCACAGCGTCATGTTGTCTACAACAACATCGTGTAATTGCTAAAAAAACAAAAATCAATTCTAGTAATCTTGGTTCATTGATCAATTTTAATGGCCTGTCAACCTGTCTAGGCTTATTTTATGCTTAGAAGTTTAGGAAATACATTCATCGAACGTTCTTATATATATTTCTTTTCTTTTTTTTTGCGTTATTGTTTCTAAAGAAGTTTTTTCACACGCTCCTATCGAATAGAAATAGTTTTTAAACAAATCTATTTTACCTTTAGATGAAACACTAACAAGTGCACTCCTTTGAGGGTGGCTGTAAAATACAACGACAGCATCTTTGCAGATTGGTTGTGTTATGTTTTTACGTACAAATAATCCCAGAACACTGAATGAAAACACGGAACCGGGTGCTAGGAATTTAACAAGGGTTTATTTAAAGTAGGGTAGAGAAATGCTTCTACCCCCAAAATAGTCACGTCGCTCAAGTCTTGTTATGACCAAATGATCTCAATATGTCTTCACTGCATCTGTCATGGCTGCCAACCCTTTTCCGGTGTTTTTCCCAGAAAAGGTAACTGTCAAGGAAAGTATGTGCTCCCTCACAATTCGAAGGGGAGCAACTCAATATTTTTGTTCGTTAGGTTGCCTCTAACTAGTTGGTTGATTGTGTTTTAAAGCATATCAACTTTTGTAGGTTATTTGATACCAAATTATCTTTTTATATATATTAAAACTGAAGGGTACGAATAAATAAATAAATAAAAAGAAAACTATAAAATTTGCAAAAACTTCCAGAGGTCCTTGACAGGAAAAAGGGGCGACGCATGCGTAAAGAAAAAGGCAACCTCCCGACAGGGGGAACAGACTCTTTCTCTTTCTGGCAGTGACCGGCGATTTGACCATATCATTGCTAACTGGTGTCTGGGCGCCACGCATATGTCTTTGGACTAGGCGTTGATTAGTCCCTTTCACCCAGTAGCAGCTCTCTCTCGGTTAACAGTATGCCGGAATGTAAAAGACTACGAAATGGAACTACAAACTAAAACTGGACTTTGACAAACTTCCAAAAGAAACTAACCCTTACGGAAGCTTTAAATACCAAATGAGGACCAGCATATGCAAGAAATGATTAACGTATTTTTGACACCTTAAGTGGGGGATTCAACCATTTCAATTGTATTCAAGGAAAACTCCCTCACCCATGGAATGGTTGTTGAACCCAGGAAATAAAGGAAAATATAAAAGAAACGTCTTTGTCTCCTATCTGTTACTATCTTCTTTAGTATAGTTCTTTTTGGGACTTTCTTGGGCAAGGCGTTACACCGACTAGCCAACGTGGGGTAAAATAACCTAATAAAGGAGTCAGGTATCAAACGGCAACACAGCTTCACCCTTTGCCCTTGACCTTCAGTCGGAACCCCACAAAACCAGAGGAGTAACCCTCCAACAATGACTATCTGAGTATGACTCTTAACTATCTGATGATGAGGTTCTAGTCTGTAGCTTTAAGGAATATGAAATACTCCTTCATTGCCATTACTCTCAGGTCCACTCTGACCCGGAATGTGAGTACCTGTAAGGGTCCTGTCTGTTATGGTTGCAAGGAAAGGACAAAACACAGAACTGCAAATTAGACACGAAGACAAGTGAAAATTTTTACAATTATATTAACAAACAAGAAACAAAAGGTTCAAACTATTGCGTTGGTGAATATAAGAATGTCTGTGAAATAGAGAAGAAAATGTTCGTAGTTGTATTGATAGGAACGAGTCAATTTTAGGAAATTTGATATGTGTTGAATGGTAGAGAAAATCGAAAAGTAAAATGTTTTAATATTTGCGTTGGTAGGGGGAGTCACTGACTTACCCGGTCAACCAAGTTTATGTCGATAGGGAAGAAGAAACGTCGGCGTTGAAATGGTGGAATGTAGATGGGGTGGTGATTTTCAGATCATGCGGCTTCCATCAAAGGGTCGTAGTAAGAGGTTTCAGACGAGTTGTGTGATGTTGAATGCTGCAGGCGTCGCGGTCAATGTTCTTCTCTCGAGGTCTCGTAGCCGACTGACTTTTGAACATTCATTGGCCACTTTATAGTTGCGTTTGGATCGAATCGCCTCCAAAAAACTTTGGAAGGGAAACTTGCTGATTGGGTGAAAAAAAGAAGAAAAGTATATTTTAAATTGTAAATATAAAGTTACATTTTAACTGGATGGATGCGCAGTGCCTACCTGCGCAGCGACATGTTTTATTCAGTTGTCTAAATTTCTGAGACGAAGCTTGTTGATTTTTATCATTAAGGTTTTTCGGACTATTGTCTTCATCTTTATTGTTATTGTTATTTCCACAACGTTTCGACCGATATATACTCCGGCCTTCTTCAGGTGTTTGTCGAACTCGGCAACCTTCACGGAACTTCGAACTACGTCCTTTATTGAAACCACGGGGTCGCCTGTTCTGATTCCGTTAGCCATAACCGGGTACAAGTGTTAAGTATTCCTGTATATTACACGCCTGTCGTGAGGATTGAACCTGCAACCTTCAGATGATTGTCTCCTTAGAAGCTCAGGGAACCAACGCCTATAACCGTTACGCCATGTGTCCAGCAGGACACATGGCGTAGTGTTTTATTCATTTTAGTTTCAGGCATCGTCTTGACAACATCCGGCCTTTGAAATGTAAGTTTGTGGTGTTTTATTTGTTTATTTTTCTTATTTTCAACATCCGGCCTTTGAAATGTAAGTTTGTGGTGTTTTATTTGTTTATTTTTCTTGCCTGTGAGTTAATTTGGAACGTATTAGTAAATCAGAAGGGATTTCTGTATATAACATGTCTGGGTCGAATCGAAGTGTTAAATATTTAATTAAATGCAAACAAATGACTGATGTTGAATTGAATTGTTAGTGTTACATTACTATACTTGAAACCATTTAACTGTGTGCAAACAAATGATTAATACTAAATTGAATTATTAGTGTAAGATAGCAGTATTTGAAACCATTTAACTGTGTGCAAATAAATTAGTAATGTTGAATGGAATTATTTGTGTTAAATAACAATACTTGAAACCATTTAACGTTGTATAAATTAAAACTATTTGTCTTAGATAGGAATACTGGAAACCACTTAACTGTGTACAAACAAATGATTTATATTAAACTGAATTATTCGTATTGGATAGAAATACTTAAAACACTTTTAACTGTGTGCAAACAAATGAGCTATGATTTGTTTAAAATGTTACCAACAAACTATTCGTTTTCAAAACATATATATTTAATACATATATATGTAAAAACAATATTTGGCATTAAATAACCTACTGGGTTAATATGCTATAAAACCCAACCAACTAAAAGTACAACCACTCCGGGTCAGAGTGGACCTGGGAGTAATAGCAGTAGAGAGATACTCTACACTTCTCATATCTCCAAAACTGGAGCCTTACCGTTAGATGCGGTTTAGTGCCATATCCATGACACCCCCCTTCAAGGAATGCAGTCAGCATATTCTAATCTTCGTCCCATGCCATCTTACACCATCTTCCGGGTGACCATATCTAAGATGGTATTATTGGGTTGCTTGGGGGTAATGAAAGTATTTATGAGAGCTCCTACTCATCAAGGACCAATACTAACATTAGCGTATCCATGACAGACATCGACACGTGACTAGCAAAGGCATGGGCAGCCATCGATTGTCTATCGGTCATATGAAAGTCAGACCAGACCGATAAAATGAAACGCAGTTTCTTCCAAGCAGCGGTCGTGTCAGTAGTGCTATATGGATGCACTACATGGACGATAACTAAACGGATGGAGAAAAAGCTTGACAGCAACTACACAAAATTAGACGAACCAGACATGTGGGACACTGCTGGAGAAGTAGGGACGAACTCATAAATGATGTACTCCTGTGGACCCCTTCACATGGCCGCGAAATGGTAGGTCGACCAGCTCGAACCTACATACAGCAGTTCTGTGCCGATACGGGATGAAGCCCTAAGGACCTGCCGGACGCGATTGAAAATAGGGAGGGGTAGCGAGAGAGGGCCAGAGATATCCGTGCTGATGGTGCGACATGATGATGATGATGACGTTTCCATGACATACTAACACTGAATAACCGGAATGAAAAAAATCATTTACATAAACATAAACATACTTATATTCATAATATACAAACAGGTAGTATTGAAAAGAATACACAGTCATATACCAACAGCTAGAAATACGCATATATTGTTTTATGAACAAGCAATATGTAAAAGGGGTACAAAAACGGTAAAAGGATTACTTGATTACGAGGGACAGTAAAATAGCCATTAGCCATGTTGATTTACACTATTCAATAACAGTGCAGAAGTCACTGTCTCCACTGTTCAAAGAACAGAAACCAGACAGAGCGAGAATGTTTTGGTTTACCTCTTTCTTGAAAGTCCATGAACCCCAAACTGACACGCCCATTCCCCATGTGGACCCGCAAAACTCAACCTTGTTTACAATCCTTATAGTTCTTTACTGCAGTAAACATAATGGTGTAATCTTGGGCCCTATTCTATCTTACGCCACTTTCACGAATGACCGTATCAAGGATGGTGTTTTTGTTTTTACGTGATAGTGGTCGCAGGGCCTCGTGGAGGAAAAAAAACGCCTTAAAAGTATTTAGAAAAACAAAAAATAATTCCCTCTTTTGGAGAATAGGCGTGTCTGTAGGTCACATGACAATCTGTTCTTTCTCTTTCTCTGTTACCTCTTTTCTTTGAAAAGTAGTGACTTCTGCAAACTATGATCGTGGTGCTCATCACACCATAAAGTAAGACTCTTCCCTTTTTTACCACTGCACATACAACTTGTTCATAGAATAATTTGTGCATATTTCATCTGTATATTTTTGCAAATACGTCTTGTGTGTATAGAATGTATATATTTAGTGTTGCTATATATGTAATATAATGGCCGAGGGATTTCGTTTCTTGCCTTTGGGTTTAGTTAGGCTGGGAACCTTTCGGCTCGGTGCATAGGTTACTTGGAGGCAACATTAGCGCGGGTGTTCGCGCGCGCACGAGCGGAGCGGACGTGTCACTCAGAGATGTCACAATAGCCTGAAATGGGAAACAGGGCGAGCAAGTGCGAATGGCGTCACGCACCGGAAGCGCGCGGTGGATTTGGGGAATTTTGAAGAAAGTTAGTAGAGTTGAAGGCAGTTGTCAAAACGGGTGCGTTAAAAGTTCCGGAGGTCCCGACCCGTCATACCCCAGTATGCTACGACCTATCAGCTGTGACAAGCGTGTGTCAAACAGCCAGCTCTCACACACACCGTCACCACCGAGAGGAGGGTAGAAGGAGGAACTTTTCAAGTTGCAGTGATCATAGCTGAATAAAAACGACTACAATATTTTCTTCCCTTACCTTCGAGTTTGAGTATTTCTTTTTCTGCGGACTTCTCTCTTTACAGCACAAAACGTTGGTCCTATGATACATATATGTGAATGAGCTTATCTAAAATGAATGCTAATATTGGACTTTGGTTTGTGTGGACATGATAAGATATCCTCTCTGTCACAAAGCAACCTAAAATTTGCATATATTTCGTTGAAGAATATTAATTGAAACAATAGTAGAATGAGAAATGTATTTTCCTTGCACAGAATAAAGAACAATTGCATACAATTAACAGCATATTTTATTGCCTGATCAAATCTAATAGAATAAACACAAAATGAAACGAGGATTCTAAAAGTTTTTTGATGTGTGTTAGATTCTTAAGAGTTGTTCCTTGCTTGTGTGGAAAAGAAGTTGCCTATGTATAAGAAAATAAGATTAGGACATTGAATTCTGGGTAGTATTCTATGGTGACATACTCAATGCAACAAAACTTGTTATAGGAACCAGATTCTCGTCTTCCTGTTCCGGAAGATAAGAATCAGGGCTTCGGGGATCTAGCGGGAGTCGGTGTTTTCAACGTGACTTGCGCGTAAGTTGTATGTTTGTGGTGTTTGAAGGTTTTTCGCGTCGAGGTTACCAATGTGGGGTTTGAAGGTTTTTATGAAGGTCAGTGGCTAAGGGCAAGAATGTGTTGCCGTAAGATATCTGACTCCATATTTTGGTTATATTATTTTACCCCACGTTGACTGGCTGGCCCAATGCCTTGCCCAAAGAAGGTCCAAAAGAAATATACAAAAGGAAAAGATAAAAACAGATAAGAGACGAAAACATTTCTTTCATACTTTCCTTTATTTACTTGGTGAATGGACGAACCAACGCTACGTCTCAAAACATAGCGTGGTGTCCAAAACACCCGACAGTAAAATCGGTGTTGTCGGTTCGACGTCACTACCCGAAAAAAGAGGTCGGTTCACAGAAAACCTGAGTATTTATCTCTCTACACCGGCTCCAAATTCGCTACTCCAAAATCCTTCTAATTTTGGCGCGACCACTTCCCATTGGCTACTTTACTTTTTATTATTTTTCTTTTTTCTGATTTTACCGGATGGATGCGTGGAGCCTTATGCGTGGCGACGCGTTTATACATTTTGTATCTGGCAGCCGACGAGTCAATATCCGGTGGGAGTTTTTACTGTTAATTCCTAAATCCCCACATGTTTCAAGTGAGAGAAACTGACTTTCACTTTCTCTTTTTGTACACTGCTTTGTCAACGCCATCTAGAGGTTATTGGAAAAAATTCTTAGATAGATAAGTGGGATAATCCCCTCAACTTATCGTAAAAAACACACCGTGTTGGAAAATGCAACCTAAGGAATAAAGTCGTGAACACGGAGGCGCTCGTGATGTAACAGTTATCGTCGCAGAAAACGGACACGATGACTTGAGTTCAAATCTTTGAGGGGTTGTTTACGCTTCACGTAGCTCTAATACTCTTGGGAAAACTATGAATTCAGCTATTTTTTGCTTTTGTTTATCCAGTGTTAGTGATGTTATCATTAGTATAATGATAATATTGGTATTTGACATTTTGATTAAATATCTTCCTTACCTTCAAGCATTCCAATAGGTAAAAATAAATAAGTTATTTCTTTTAAATTTTCGCACCTAATCTCGTCAACTTGTTAAACTAAAATTATTTTGAGACTCCGGTCACGGAGCAACAATTTCAAATCTTGGTACAAAAAAATTTGTAATTAAATATTTAGTCTTTTATTAGTAAAAAATGCGCATTATTTTGTTTTAGAAAAAGCCGTAAATTTGATTCTATAAAACAGGAATTCTTCTTAGTGGTAGCCGTTTCAGTGCTGTTGCGTAGAGAAAAATTTATCTAGGAGAGACACTAGAATACTGCGTGCTGTTTTGAAAAATCCTGGAAGCAGCACCCAGCTAAAAAGCAGGTATACAGTCCCTTACCTCCCAAAAATACATAGACGAAAAATACATGCTGGTGATGAAAGGGCGAATTCATAAGTAACCTTCTCCTATAGACACCCACAAATGGACACATTAGTGTTGACCGACCAACAAAAACTTACATTCATCAGCTCTGTGTAGACACTGGGTGCTGCCTAAAAGACTTACCAAAAGCGATGACTGATAGGGACGGATTGTGAGAGATAGTCTGTATTGTCGGCACATCTCGATGGTGAAGATGAAGGCTGCAGTCAACAATTTGAGGTCAACAATTCGAGTCAGACCTATTCAACCATTTGATGAAAATTTTAGTGGATAAGAAAAATCAAAACCACTATATTTCATACGGGGGTTAGCTGAGACTGTAGAATATGCCGACTGCATCACTGCAGAGGAATACCACCACCCCCACAACGAGTGTTCTAGGCAGGACTCTAAACTGCATCTGGTGGTGAGGCTCGAGTCCTGGAACTTTGAGGAATAGGGTGTACTCATTCATTTCCATTACTTCCATGTCCACTCTGACATGATATGGTAGTACTTGTTAAGGTCCCATACATGCGTCAAATAAAACTGTTCAATCATTCACTAAGATTTATTACTCTTAGTTTGTTGAAACTGTACCGTAGTGTGCAAATTATTTATATAACATAGAAATACTTGGTAAATAGAATTACTTATGTTAAATAGCTACACTTAAAACCGTGTAACAGTCTACAAACAATTGATTAATACTAAAAAGAATTATTAGTGTTAGATAAGAATACTTTAAACTATTTAACTGTTAGCAAACAATTGAGCTCTAATCACTCGTTTAAAAATTGCTACCAAAAAATTATTCAAGGGGTAGTCCGTGTGGCGTAATGGCCAACGTGGTCGATTGTGAAAGCGTAGGAAGTGAGTTCGAACTCCATTTTGGCTATTACGTTGACTTTAGGACGAATGCTCTTCGAAAAGGCGTGAACCCCACCCCACCGCGCCTTTTTTACAGCTATGGGTTAAATAGTACCACAACTGTTCTTCAACAAGGATGGCTATAGCATTAAATAACCCACGAAGGTTGATATTCCATTAAACAAAGAAACCAACCAACAAACTATTCGCTTACAAATCACACACACACAGACGCACTCACACACACACACACATATATATATATATATATAATAGATAAATAATATATACCTTGAATACACGGGCTTAAACCAGTGCCAGTAGGTGTAGTCAGATATATATTTAATTCATGGAATTTAGATAGCGACCCCTGGGTTTCATGGAGTTTTTTGCAAAACAACAATCATCAGGCAGTTAAGAAAATTTTAAAAAATGAATTTTTTTTTTTCTTAACTTAATAAGAAAATGAAAAAATATTTTCTTTTTTTTTTATTTTCTTAACTGCCTGATGATTGTTGTTTTGTAAAAAAAAAAAAACTCCATGAAACCCAGGGGTCGCAGTCTAAATTCCATGAATTAAGCTCTATCCTAGATATTGAACACACTCCATACTATATTGCACTTGGTTCGACACAAACTCACAAAGTGATTTAGTGACAACCAACACTGTTATATATATATATAAACGGGATTTAGCATTAAATAACCCACTTGGGTTGACATACTATATAATACCAAGCAAGCAATGAACCAACATGACACAAATAGCTAATTAATACGATTCCATCATAGGCTCTGATGCAGCAGTGAAACTGCTTAGAGTATCTACTTTTAGTTCATCGCAGATTCTTCACAGCCGTTAAAGATAGAATCAATTATTTGATGAGATGGTGTATGGCACCAAACTTTGACTCTTTGGATAGTTTTTTTTTTCTTAAACCTCTACGGAAACTTTTAAACATATCCTCTTTTCGCCACTGTTCTTTGAATAGTAGGGACTTTATCTCTGACCCTAACAGGGAACGACGAAGCCTAATTGATATATTGCCCACACTTCTCAAGTAAGCTTTTTTTTCCATTTTTTACCTCTTTTACGCAATGCTTATTCATGGGACAAAATATGTATAGTTCTATCATAGGACACATTTTTATATTATTTCTTTTCATCATCATTGTAATATCCTAACTAACAAAAGGGAAATAACCTCTGATGCCACAGGGGTTACGGCCCCTACTACATCCGGGGGATTTGGTCAATAAAGGAATATACCAGGCATAGCAGCAGATGTTCGTTTTCCCTCTGTCTTTAATCATCATCCATCTTATCGATTCATCTTGGTAATAGTCCATACCTAGTAAGTATCCATTACCTCAGATATAAAGACTTTACATTGGCGACGAAGAAAGAGTCGTTTACTCACCAAAAACAAAAAAAAGAAAAGAACAAACCTGCCCACGTGCCGAAAAAAAACTAACATGGCCGCTTTACCACATTACCCCGAATTTGTCTACGAATCAGAAAACAAAGCAGCAAAATGGACAAAATATGTCAACAGACTGAGAAATTATTTCACTGCGTACAACATAGAAGACGATAAACGGAAAAAAGCTGTACTTTTAACTTTTGTTGGTGAAGAAGTAAATGATCTTATTGACGAACTACCGTCTGAACAAACCACACCAGAAAAAAAACGAAACACACTTCGATAACGTCGTCCTGGCTGTGCAAAATCACTTCAACCCAGAAAACAACACTGAGTATAACCGATTTATATTCCGAAAGCAAAAAAAACACCCCAAGCATAGAGGACTTTCATCGGGAATTAAAAGAGGCAGCAGCTATGTGCCGTTTCACAGACAGAAATGCAGAAATAAAATCCCAGCTAATAACGGGCTGTTTATCAGAAAAAGTTCGCCAAAAGGGACTGATGAACCCAAACATGCTCCTAGGCGATCTAATAAACTATGCCAAAAGGACAGAAACCATATCCAAACAAATGGAACAGATGCGCTTAGAAGACGCCAACTCTACTACAAAACCTACCACATCCATTAATGCAGTAGCCAACAAAGTCACGCATGAACAACAATGGCCACGCAAACGCCCCCAGCAAAACTGTTGTCAAGAGCGGGCGTAAAGAGGCAGCAGGAAACTGATTCTTGTATTTATTCAAGAGAGGACACTGTTGTTAGTTTCAGGGCGTATTGAGTCTAGCGATTTCTCCCTCTCACTCAGTAGCTGTTCCTTCTCTCTCTTCTCTTCCTCGTTCTCCTTCCTTCCTTCCTTCCTTTGTTCTTTCTCTCTCTCTCCTTCTGGTTCTCCTTCCTTCCTTCCTTCCTTCAGATGTAGCACGTTCGTCGAGCAAATGCACTCAGAACAAAATCAGCCCATTCAGCCGTTACCGTGCGAATTTGTGTTATCGTGAAATCTCGTAAGAATTTGCATACGTGCAAATTACATCTCGCTGGTTCGAGATCTCCCCTCGTCAAATATGCTCGAGGCAGCCATATCGGTTTTCGCTCTACAAGCCAGACACGTTCGTGCGCGCTTCGAATACCCAGGTACGTTACCTTCACGGTGCAGAAATTGCAATGGGAAATACCCACATGAACGGGGACCGACATCCTGCCCTGCATTCCAGAACCAGTGTGCCTATTGCCGGAGATGGGGACATTTCGCCTCTGTCTGTTTCAGAAAACTAAATAACGAGGACAGACGGCGAAGAACAAACCGCCCCCCACGCCCACAAGCTCAAACCAGTCGACGACCGGTAAATTACATTGAGGACCATCAACGAGACTCAAACAGCGGCAGTGACACGGAATATGTATTCCATACAGGTAAAGTGAAAAACCTTCCTTACTTTGACTTATCTTTTGGTGATGGCCATCAAATGTTCAATGTATTAGCTGACTCTGGCGCCACCATAAACATTTTGTCTGAGGCAGATTACAAATCCCTAAGACCAACGCCCCTCCTCCGACCCACAAAAACCGTAATATCTGGATTCGGTGTCAAGGAAGCCACCCCAGTCCTAGGTCAATTCAGCACACTTCTAAAGTTTAGAGGCATCTCCTGCCAAGCGGACATACGTGTTATAAAGAACCCAGAAAAACCCATTATTAGCAGGGAAACATGTAAAAGGCTCAAACTACTGTCAGCAAACACTCATTCAGTCAACCACATCAGTAACTCTGATGCACAGACCCCACTCCCCACTCTTAAACTTCTAGAGGACTACGCAGACCTGTTCAATGGTCTGGGTAAACTCAAAGAGAAAAAAGTTCACCTACACATAGATGAAAACATGCCACCCATCGCTCAGAGATACCGCAGGGTTCCCTTTCTCTTAAGGAAGGATACAGAAGAGTTAATAGCCAAAGATGGGGAACTGGGAGTGATTGAAAAGGCAGACGGACCAACCCTATGGGTATCTCTTATTGTTGTAGTACCCAAAAAGGGTCAAAATAAAATCAGGATTTGCATCGACATGAGGGCGGCAAACAAAGCTATCAAAAGGAAACGACACCCAACCCCCACACTCAATGAACTGAAAACTATTCTATCAGGAGCTAATGTTTTCAGCAAATTGGATCTTAACCAAGGCTACAACCAATTGGAACTAGCTGAAGAATCCCGATATATAACCACCTTTGCAACACACCTGGGCCTGTACAGATATAAAAGACTTTTTTTTTTTTTGGTGTCAACTCCGCAAGTGAGATATTCCAGGAAGAAATTAGTCAAGCACTTACAGGGATCAAGGGAGCCATCAACATCAGTGACGACATTCTTTGCTTCGGATCAGACCAGCAAGACCACGACCAAAACCTCAATGCGATATTCAGACGACTTCGCGAAAAAGGACTCACCCTAAATAGCAGCAAATGTGAGTACAACTAGAGGTCACTGGAATTCCTTGGACACAACTTCGATAATGAAGGCATCAGCCCAAGCGACCTCAAAATAAAAGCAATCCTTGGATTACCCGACCCTAAAAACGCATCAGAAGTCAGAAGCTTGTTGGGGATGACTAACTTCTATGGGGCAGAATTCATTCCAAACTATGCAACCCTCACCCATGAACTACGTCAACTAACAAAAAAAAAAAAAAACACACAGTGGTCCTGGACTGAACGCCACACTGAATGTCTAAAAAAACATTAAGGAGGCACTGAGCAGAACATACTCACTTGCCTACTTTGACCCGAACAAACACACTGAAATACATACGGATGCCAGTCCAGTAGACATTTCTGCAGTGCTGTCACAAAATGGACGGATAGTACAATTTGCAAGTCATGCTCTATCCGCAGTTGAACAGAGATACTCCCAAACAGAACGTGAAGCACTCGCCATCACATGGGCGTGTGAACACTTTCACATATATATCTTTGGAGCTCCATTCACTGTCTTTACAGACCACAAACCCCTAACATCCATTTTTAACAACACCCACTCCCAACTATCAGCACGCATTGAACGCTGGGTTTTGAGAACGCAACCATACGACATGACCGTCATATACAGACCAGGCCATGACAACCCAGCTGACTATCTCAGCCGCCATCCAACGCACCTACCACCAAGCGACAGAGAACAAAAAATAGCAGAGGAATATATAAACTACATCCTCTCAACCTCAGCAATGACAATTGATGAAGTAGCAACAGAAACGGCAAAAGACAAGACACTCACCACCGTCATCCAAGCCATCCTTACCAACAAATGGCATGGTGTCGAGGATGGAATAAACAAAGCAACATTCCACACTCTGCACGCCAATCGTGCCGAACTATCACTTGCACACAAGGATAGCATCATCCTCAAAGGGCACCGGATAGTACTGCCTGAAGCACTACAAAACAGAGCTGTCAAAATAGCACATGCTGGACACCAAGGCATTGTGAAAACCATGGCTCTCCTCCGAGAAAAGGTCTGGTTCAAAAACATGCAGCCTCTAGTGGAAGAAAACATCAAGAACTGCCACACCTGTCAGGTCAGTACCCATAAACCGGCAAGAGAGCCACAGCAAATGTCCCAACTACCAGCAGCCCCATGTGCAGAAGTCAGTGCTGACTTTGGACACCTCCAAAATGGAAAGTACCTCCTCGTTGTCACAGACGAATACTCACGCTATGTTGTTGTCGACATCCTGGACTCCATCTCAACAACATCAGTCATACCCCGCCTAGACAAGATATTCGCCGAATTTGGCGTGCCAGTCTCCCTCAAAACGGACAATGGCCCACCATTCAACAGCCACGAATTCAAAATCTATGCCTCCATCACTGGATTCAGACACAGGAGAATAACACCCCTATGTCCCCAGGCCAACGGGGAAACAGAACGCTTCATGCGCACTGTAAAAAAGTCTATTAAAGCTGCCTTAAATAAAGGTCGAAGCTGGAAGCAGGAATTATTCAAATTCCTGCTGGACTACCGGACGACACCACATTGCACCACCGGCGCACCCCCAGCCACAATCCTATTTGGCCGGGCCATAAAAAACCGCCTGACATACCTGATCACCTCCATTGCTGAAGACTCCAACATTAGGGAGCGTGACACCGAGGCCAAGAGAAAAATAAAGCAATACGCTGATAGAAAAGCGTACGTGAAACCCAATGATCTCAGGGTGGGTGATACAGTCATTGTAAAAAGCGACAACACCTCAAAGGCTTTCACACCTTACCAGCCTAACCCAATGACTATTATAAAGAAAAAGGGATCCATGATCACCGCCACACACAAAGGTTGCCAAACTACAAGAAATTCCAGCTTCTTCAAAAAAATCCCTAAGCCAACAACAAACCCTGCACTTAACCTACTGGATTACCCCTCATCTGAAGATGAAAGCTACACACATACGACAACACCACCAGAATACATAGACAACCAAACACAACACACAACTCTAAACCTCAGGCGTTCAAGCAGAACAAAACGGCCACCCAAAAGATTTGACCACTAACAAAAAAAAAAAAATAAACATACCCGTACACAATAGTCTGAATCATCATCATTTTCTTTTTCTCATTCAGGTTAACAGACATCTCCTCCGACATAGAGTCCGAGCCATCTGTTTAAGCATCCCAATCACTTCACAGACTGAATGAACTCCCTCACCAGATAATTACTACCACCACTGTCATTGTTGTTATCATTATTTAGAAGAAAAAAAGAGAGCATTGTAATATCCTAACTAACAAAAGGGAAATAACCTCTGATGCCACAGGGGTTACGGCCCCTACTACATCCGGGGGATTTGGACAATAAAGGAATATACCAGGCATAGCAGCAGATGTTCGTTTTCCCTGTCTTTAACCATCATCCATCTTATCGATTCATCTTGGTAATAGCCCATACCTAGCAAGTATCCATTACCTCAGATATAAAGACTTTACAAATATCTTTCCATTTCTGTCATCGAATAACAAGGGTTATGTATGCCTCTAACGGTAGCACCATGAGGCAAAAAAATGAGGTAAAAGGCTCAACTGGTAAAGAAGTTGTCTATTCGCAATGGGTCTTCGTTCCTTCTTTAAACCCTTCTTTGACCCTGAAACTAAAAACAAAATAGAAAACAACTTCAGTAGTCCCTTTCACACAGATCAATAATTCGGGCAAATAAAGATACAGTGTGTGATTCTTACCTCTGTTCGCCTCAAAGAATGCCCCTTTCGTAAAGTCTAAAATCGCAGCTGTCAGGTAACACGTGTGTTCTGCTCGGAGAAATGGTAATAAAAAGGGTCAACCCTTCTCGGTGTTACGTGTGTGACTGGTCGGTGTACAATGGTAATGTGTACCCAACTCTAAGGTGCCCGTACCAAACAAGAGGGATAGCTCCCTCATTTACAATGCCTCTAAGATAAAACTCTAAAGGTTTTGATGCCAAGAAATCTTTAAATACAGTTTCTACTTCCCCTTTAGAATAATGTTTTTTGGCGTTAAAAAAAAGTGTCCAGATGCTTGAAAAATAATAGTTGATGAGTGAGAGATTAGGAGAATATGGCGAATGTGGAAAAGCCTCATATCCCAAATCAATGAGCTTCTGCAGTGTCATCCTGGCAACCTGTGACCAAGCATTATCATGAAAGAAAATTGTGACCGAGTATCACTCTTTTTTTTTTTTTTTTTCATGTTCATGCTTATGGGTATATAACTCACAAAAATAAATTCTGAAAGGGGTGATTGAAAATTGACAAAAAAAAACACTGTAATATGTGGGGATTTAGGAATAAATAATAAAACTCCCAACCGGATATTGACTCGTCGGCTGTCACATACAAAGTGTATAAACGCGTCGCTACGCATCGGCTCCACGCACCCTTCCGGTCAGAAATCAAAAAGAAAAATAATAAAAATTAAAGTAGCCAATCGGAAGCTGTCGCGCCAAAAATGAGAAGGGATGGTGGATCGACGGTTTTTTTGGAGCCGGCGGGGATAGAGATAAACTCGAGGTTTTGTGAACCGAGGGAGAGAATAAAAAAAAGAGACTAAAAAAGAAGCATCACAGATACAGTAATCAAACGAGAAGTAAAATTCGCCATCGAGCTAAGAACTGAAAACTACTTTTCTGCCAGTGACTACTACCTGACCATAGAAAAAGAAGAAAAGGAATAAGAACACTTTATAAACATTTTCCTCCTTTCCTTTTTTTTTTTTTTCAACATTCTACTTTCCACTATTTTGAAGCGTTACTACACGTAAAAGCGAACTTTTGAACACGCAAATTCAAGTTAACGTTTTATTGTTTATAAAGGTTGTTTAAAACTTTAAATGTTCCTTATTTGTCTTGTTTTAAATGAAGTTTATATTGCATGTTGTAATACACAAAAAAACCAAGAAGGCTATAAATATTCAGGAATGGGAATTTTTTAATACAACTTCTATTAAAATAATGTTAAAATAAAATTTAAACAGTTTATATTATGACATAAGATTTCTCTAGTTTGGTCAAGAGCGATATTCTCGGTTTCTATTTTATATTTTGCGACAGTTACCAATTTCCTATCCACGTGAGAAACAGGGATTGGGAACTGTCGCCAAATATAAGATAGAAACCGAAAATATCGCTCTTGACCAAACTAGAGAAAAGTTCATGTTGCTTACCCCATCCGAAGCAGAAAAGTGTAAACATAATCTACTCGGAACCTGCGTATCCAATAGCCCGATATATACATTCAGTAATCACCATTTATGTGTAATAAAATTATTTAGGGATAATAGAAAGGGAATAAGGCGGCATTGTCAAATAGAAATCCTCCTAGATGTGATACTACCGAAAGCTATTAGGATAACAGATGGGGTATGGGCAATAGCCTCGAGGGATGGGTCGGAATTATCCCAGGTGTCACGTGGTGTCCCACTGAGACGATAGAAATAAGATTACTACTATCCTCGTGTTCGAATTATCAGTAGCAAGCCGTCAAAGAATGACCGTTAAGAAAGAATGTGGGTCACAGTGGAGACCAACAGATGTTTGTACTTGGTGACCTCACTCGGGTCGCCTGACACGGGAAGGAAGAAGAGAGAAGCCAAATAATTGGCTGGGACCCCAAAACGGAAGTGGGGACTCCTTCCCGTCAGCGGAAATAGATAATAAGAAAGTGAGTTGTTGGACAGGGTTCGTGGCGGACGGAACTTAAGCCAAGAACTCCGGGTAAAAGAAGAGCCCGTAAAAGAAGAAAGATTCTCCACAGGAGTCCATCGGGAAAAAGATAAGTAAACTTTGAGACCGTTTCTCCTTATACCCAATTTTATATACCCTCTCTCTCTCTCTCTCTCTCTCTCTCTCTCTCTCTCTCTCTCTCTCTCTCTCTCTCTCTCTCAATTTGAAGAAAGACTGAAAACGAAAAAAAAGAAAAGAAGAAAGACATTTATGTTCATGGACTATTCATTTATGATATATTTGACGTGTTGAATGTGTATATCTATGTGTAGTAAAAGATTGATATATTTTAATGTTCCCACGTGCTCGAAGTCGTTATTTGTAGCGTCTGCTACGAATTTATTTCATGTTTCTTTTCAGCTTCTATTCGCCTTATGATATGCTCGATTAAAATTGTCCTATAAACTCCTTTAAAATATCATACAGGAAACCGGAATTGCCGACTACTACAATATAATATTATTACGTCTAAACCTAGAGGCCCATATCTTCCATTGTTCTAGGGGAGGAAGACTAGCGGCCTTGGTGGGTGTGTGTATAGTGTGGAATTTGGAACCCCTTGCCAGCGGCGGTCAGTCTGGCCATAAATTAATCCCCCACATAATATGCCAGTCCTTATGTGCCCGAGAAAAAACTCTGAACGAGGACTTATTCTACGAAGGATCAAGTGCCAGTCTGCCCCGTCTTCACACGTGCGAGAATAAAGTCCTGTTTTTGGATTAGTAAATTTTTCGCGTCACACCAGGTATGTACCGGGAAATCTAAAACAATCAAAATATCTCCTCCGTTGACCCCTCTGCAGGTCCCATTGGGCTGTGGGGTCTATGGCGGCGCTATAACCCTTCCTCCCTATTACCAAGCTGAAAAAAAATTTGAGACAAGCGACTCCTTTTTACCATTGATTAATACCACACTTACCAGTAGATTGAGCCTATGTGAACCTCTGATAAGAAAATTTCCAAACATAACGCCGCAAGCCATCCCGAATGTATTAAGCCCTCTAAAGAAAACAAATTTAAGGGAATTAATGCACAAAATCGATGCACTTCGAGAGGAAAATTCTCCAAAAGAAAGTAAACGGGTGGGTAGTTCTACCTGGATAATTTTAATAATAGCTTAATAATTATATCAGTTTCCTTAACATTAAGCCTGATTATACGCCATTGTTTAAGTAAGCTTAAGAAAGATAGACGAACTAAACTGCACAGGAATGTTGAGCGCTCAGGAATGGTTGTCACTGATCAAGAGAAGAGTCCAGAACAACAAATCGAACTCAAACCAAAAGGCAACATTGCAACTCAGCAGGCCACAAATACCCCGAAAGAATCATTGCAATTGCCATCGGTGGAGATACTTCCAGTATGATAATCGGAACTATTTTGGACAATTGTTTATGAATTTGTCTATAAAAAAAAAATTAATGTCACCATATCAATATCTGAAAAAAAAAGGAAATGAATGAATGTCTTTTTTTTTCAGGATGGACATTTAATATACATTTTATGGATATGGACATATAAATACTGAACTATATAACCAATCCTTTTATATATGTATGTGTATGTTACCGCTAAAATTTCTTACCAACATTTAACCCTTGGTTAAATGTCTGGTAAGATGGGGCGGAGTATGACACTTTCATTTAAGTGTCAAGGAGTTGGCTGGTGAAATTAATTAAATGAAATTAGTTAATTTTATTAAATCATGATAATAAGTATTTTATTAAAAATAAATTGATTTTGGGTGTCCAAGTATTTTTTGAGAATCGTGTATAAAATAAATACCAAGTGATTAAGTACAAAAAAGTTTGAGATCCGATCAAAACTTGACCTATAAATCTGTCCCCAAAAAATAAATATCCGCACACCTGCAAAGAGGTGTCAAAAGAGCCATCGGATTTCAAAGCATAAACAAAAAAATGTATTTTTAAAATGGTGGACAATTTGGGTTGGTGTCACCAAGTTTGGCACAAGGCCTTGAATCACCAAATCATTGGTCAACCAACCACAGGACCGCTCCTTGTAGCCCCTCCCGATGACTGTGGCTGATTGGCCGATTGTCTAAACCAATCAGGGGCAAACCGGGGGGATTGTTACGATGATAGCCATTGGTCGGCAGTTCCCATTGGCTGAGCAATCAGAAACTGATTATTCGGGATTCGGGCCCATAAATAGAGGACACCCAAAGGGAAAAATTGAGTTGGTTCAGGAATACGCCGCTTAAAGAACCAAATCCGTTGCCATTGCATTCGCCATTTTGACACTGCCTAATTGCAGTTAAAACTCCGCCAGTCAACTACTTTCACCCCCAGTTCGCGGTGTTTGATGAAAAATTATTTAAACAACTGTGTAAATAAATGTTTGTTACTGTTTATAACAAACACCTTTTTTTCGTCATTTTTCAAAATTTGCCTGGCAACTTTTCTTCTCTCCAACACGAATTCCAACCTTCATCGACTGGACCACATCCATCTTCTCTTTCCTTGGATCTGAAAGCAACGTGGGCGTGGAAAGAAACGGAGAAAGACCAGTCGACACATGTGGTAATCACGAGACCAGCGGCCAACTAGGTGTCGTGAAGCTATAGTACCACAATATTACAATCAGACTTTATTTTCGGAACAATCTAAAATATTGATCAAGTCTTCTTTACCCAATCTTCCAGCCTAGATTAGAGTGTAGTATCTGTTTATTTCCCTCATGACTATTCTGTCACCATCTGGAGATTTAATAGAGGAACCAAACTATAAAGAACGGGGTGGATCGGAGACAGCACCGTCACTTACAACCACACACCTCTATATGCAGGAGTCAACAATATTTTGAATCAGTATCTACGATCTTCTACAAGGTCGTTTGCCAGGAGATTTGAATACGACACGTATTTGGCCTTTCCTTCTTTAAAAAAAAGGTGTTCGTTTTCAACGGTAAGAAATAGACACAGCGACCTGCGTTCAAATCCTGACAGAGGTTGTTTGCATTTCATATAACAGTAATAACCTTTGGAAAGGCATGAATCCAACTATTCTCCCTTCAGTTATTGGTAAATAGAAGAGCAGACCGGCCTCTTTACCTTTGGTATGACAACCGATCTAAGAGAAGGAAAACTCTGAATTCAAATCTGTTAAACTCCGCTTAAACAGAGATCTTTATCGCGTACTGCTCAAGATACTGCAAGAATGGGACCAAGCAGAAGACTGCTGAACAGGATGGCACCAATAAAAGCAAGAAAAGGAACTTTCTAGCATTCACCTCTCAAGAGAACATATTATATCCATATTTATCAACCCCTCCGCCCGGGCAGGATATGACACAAGGTCAATTTTTTAAGCTAAGTTTAACAGGTTTGAATTCAGAGTTTTCCTTCTCCTAGACTATTTGCCTCACCAAGGCTGAAGAACCTAGTCTACCCTACTATTTACCCATGGCTGGAGGGAGAATAATTGGATTTATACCTTTCCCAAGGGTATTAGTGCTAGGTGAAATGCAATCAGTCTCGTCCAAGATTTGAACTCGTGTCGCCGTGTCCATTTCCTACGACGATAACCATTACACCACGGGCGACATATTATATCTTTTGCCTCTGTTGTCGTATCTTTGACTGCAGATTTCACAATCATTAGAAATAATACTGGCGAAAAAAACCACCAAACGTACTGTTGTATCGTTGGTTCAATAAAGGTATTCCACAGGTACAAGCCGAAGAGTTGGCAAGTCTATTAGAGAGCGATTAACGCTTTTTTCCCTGAAGTAGTAAGACACCGTCCATTTATATCTTTACCGATGTCATACTAAAAAGATTCACTGAGCGTATAGTACCGGTATAACACTTACCCGGAGCGAAATGTTCTGGGTAGCAATGCCAACGGTATATTGTGAGATCAATTACTGGCCTTGTGCCCTTTCATTTTAATATTGTGATTGTCAATCTCGTATCACAGATCAATGATTACTCGGTTGTGAGTTCGATCCTCTTTTGGTTCTCTATGCTTATGACTATGCTAAATCAAAGCTCCACTCACTAAAGAACTATTATACTTAGGCGTCTCGTGTTGTAGTATGTTTGTCGTAACCTTTTGGAACTTCTTTTAATAACTCAAATGGAAATGTTTATGGTGTTATATAATTGCGGAAGGATTTTTTTATATTATCATTTTTCGTTGGTTATATCTTATCTTTCGGTTTAGTTAGGCTTAGAACTATTCGGTTTAGTACACGGGTAGGGGCACACATTGAGTGCAGGTGTTCACGCTCGAGGAGGATGTGACAATCACAGATGTCAAAATAAAAAAAACCCAGATAGAAAATAGGACTGGAGATGTGAATGACGTCATGCCCGGAAGCGATGGGCTGGGATTCTTGGTGATTTTGAAAAAAAAAGCAGTTAGTTGAGATTTGAAGCTAGGCGAAGCGAGTTGATTTTTGGACCTGGGTGAGGCCAGTCCAGTTATGGACTACGGGATGCCCGCGCGTTGTTGGATCCGATGGAACAGTCAGCATAGTAGAAATTGTGCTTTTCTCTCCTCGTGTTGAAAACCTAAAAGGTAATAAAAGTTTCGTTCCTGAACTACCGAGAGTCGTCAGTGTTTCGAGTGTTTTTCGGATTCCTATGCATATGAACGTTTTACAGATCCGTAAATTCCACATATCGGTATATTTTACGCATCCGTATATCTGTATATTTTGCATAACCATGCATATGGGTATGCTACAATGGGACCCCAAATTCAAAATGTTTTAAAATGAATATTGATGTATATTGAATAATAAAAATATTTATAAAGATATTAATAAAGTTTGAACAAAGAGACTTGCTTTCACTTGTTCTCAAAAAATGCCAATAATTTTTAACAGCATTAAATATATGATAGTAAATGTAACAAAATTAGCTCCAGTAAGTCCAAAGAACACCCTTAGTGCTAGACAAATTGTCTGGAAGAAATTTGATTTATGACCCTGTAGAGAAGGGAAAAATTTCGTATTTTGGTTTGGCGCGCAATTTAATTCGACACTTAATTTCACCCAATCATGGATGACCTATCCTATTCAGCCCGGACCTTTCATTTCCGGCCAGAAAATTGGGTAAGCTGCCAAACCCACTTTTTTGGGCTGGAGAACGCCGACCAGTGCAGACGTCACACTGGCCGTTCTTCAATAGCGATGCTTTTTAGCTGGACAACGCCACCCAGTGCAGACGTCTCACTGCAGATCTAGAATAGCAGCAGCATGGACAAACGAAGGAACCCATCTAATTTATGGATTCCTTACAAGGAATCCCAGTTGAATATAAATTAGATGCATTCAACATGCCTCGCACAGGCCCAACTTTATGTCACCCCAAAATTGGCTATGTCGATCTGACGCGTAATCCCGCTCTCGACACGCTAGCTCTCAATTCACCTCTGGGCCACCTTAATGGAGATAACGCATACTCTCCCCAAATACCAGACACGAAACTCACGGTGACATCCAAAGTTCAATTCCTACAACTGCAACATGTCTTTCGTCAAAAATGCAACGAACACAATCCCTCACACGTCCGACGACACACGCTGCCATCTCAACCTTCTCAACATCTCATAACTCAATTTCGTCTAAATACTCACCCCCTTTCACGAGTCTTGCAGCACCAAAAGCAAACCCAGATATTCCATACTGCAAATAGAAACCTATTCACAAAAACCCATTTCGATTCTCGCCATCTTACTTCATCATTCTCTCCTTTATATACACAACAAACTACTAGCGAGGTCCTAACAACACTAAGCGAGGAAACAACTCAACGTAAACACACATACGTTACAACCTATCCTCGCTAACAAACAAACTCCCCCCTCGCTACCAACAACAAAAAACTCCGGTTAAAAACAACAGCTAAAACCCCTCGTCACTTCCAGTTTCTAGCTTAGATATTCCCCTTTTCCTAAAAAGAAAAGTTAGTTGAACTCAGGACTCCAGACAAGTAAATTTGGGAAGGAACTATAAAACAAAGAACGAAGGACCTTTGACGGAAAATAACTTTGAACGATTAAAATATAAATCAGAAGATTATTAACCCACTACAGAACTTGAGTAACAATATTTACTAAATGCAAACGCTTTAGAATATTTTTAAAAATATAAAATTTCTTAACAAGAAGAGACCAAAAAGAAAACCATTTATCTCTGTCCGTAAAATATTTCAATGTAAACGAACTATTCATAATCCCTTGTTTCACATAAAAACTCAGATATGTATATAGACCTACAAATTCTTTTATTGTTGTTTGTCTTTGTTTTTTTTTGGGGGGGGGGGGTTATGTGTTTAATTTGTTGTTTTGCATGTCTGTCAAAAATCCTAATAATTTGTATTATTCTATTTTACGTCCTTTTCTATTTTTATGAATAATTATCCTATTGTATTAGGACAACAGTTAGCGGCGATTATATCTCTAACACTGTTTGATATAGAAATAATTCAAGTTTAGATATATCCTGTTCGCTACATGTTCATCTGTAGGGAACGAATAAATAAATAAAAAATTAAATTTAAAAAAATAAATAAATAGATAAAAAGAAAACTATTAAATTTGAAGAAACTCCCAGAGGTCTCTAACGAAAAAGGAGATGACGCATGCGTAAAAGAAAAGAGGATTTTTCCCTTGAAAAAGGAAACGATATCAGCTTTGTCTTTCAGGCAGTGTCCGTCGAACCAACAACACCGATTTTGCTGTCTGGTGTTTTGGGCACCACGCTACGTCTTAGGACGTAGCGTCGGTTAGTCCCTTCACCAAGTAAATAAAGGAAAGTATGGAAGAAATGTTTTCGTCTCTTATCTGTTTCTATCTTTTCTTTTTGTATATTTCTTTTGGGACTTTCTTTGGGCAAGGCATTGCACTGGCCAGTCAACGTGGGGTGAAACAGTGTAAGCAAAATATGGAGTCAGATATCTTACGGCAACACACAGCCTTGCCCTTAGTCCCTGGCCTTTTAAACCCCACACATCTCAACAGTTTCCGCTCATATGGCAAAGACGGACCGAAATTCAACCGGTTTTCCACTCAATCATTTCCGGAATGAACGTTAAAGAGCGAGAAGTGCGAAATAAAGGGTCATAAAAGATCACGTGAGTTTCAATTAAATCGATTTCCAAACTAATTCGAGCTACTCTTGTAACGTTGCCTCTCCAACACAGCACTAAAGAAAGAAAAATACAGGTGTAACGTTACCCTTTAAACACGACACAAAACGAGTCTATTGGTTTATTTGTTTCTCCCAACCTGATAGCAGTCGCAACAAGAGAGAGGAGGGGTGTCCTCGTGTAGTGGTTAAAGCGATGGACTGCGGAATCGTAGTACGCGAGTTCGTACTCCAGTCGCGCTATTACGTTCACTTTTGGGCAAATACCCTTGAGAAAGGTATGAACCCCCTTAAATAGTAACACGACTGTTATTCTAGGAGAATAGCATTGGCATTAAATAACCTACAAAGGTTGATATGCCATTAAACAAAGAAACCAAACCAAACCAAGAGAGAGGAACAGAGAGAGAGGTGGGGAAGAGTAAGAATATGTCAACTGATTTGATATATTAAAAGATATGAAAAGATATGAAACCAGGGAGACAGATAACGAAAGCAGTGGACCTTTTGTTTTTTCGTCGCTGACCCGGCCGATTTGGTTGTAGTTCTGGGTGCGTGAATTCTTAGCGTCTTGTCTGGACCCTACGTCGTTCCGGTTCTCCGACTCTCTGAATTCTGATCAGAACAAAATTTTTAAAACTTCCCAGCTCATATAATATATCTTAATTACATGTGTCATTAAAAAGTTTTCAGAAAACCTGACAGCTAAATCAGCTGTCACTGAAATCAAAATGTGACAACTGTGAAACTATACCCATGTAGCAGCCACATATCTATTTCCTTTTGCGAATCAATGCCCCCACCAAGCGATACGGCTATGAACCGACCAATCGCCAGGCAGAGCGCATTGATTCCTTCTGCCTTTCTAGAACTATTTTTCTTGTCCTTTTGGTTGTCAGCCGACAACCTCAGATAGCAACTAGCTCGCAGCCATGATAGACCTCTCTCGCCTTCACAGAAGAACACGCGGCTACTAGCTTCACACACGGAAGAACCAGCCTTGCAGTGAGTCACACGAGCAACTCGCTACAGTGACACACACACATGGTCAGAGAGCACCTAGCTCGCATCCATGACAGACCTCTCACGCCTTCACAGAAGAACGCGCGGCTACTAGCTTCACACAGGGAAGAACCAGCCTTGCAGTCAGTCACACGAGCAACTCGCTACAGTGACACACACACTTTCAACAAACTCAAAGACCAACATACTAACCAGCGACACCAAAAGGGACACTTTCTCACTCTTACTCTTTTACACCTGCTACTATAATAAACCTTTCGTTGTTGTGTTTTCAGAAGAAGTTTCGTTCTTCATTTGTGTTGTCAAATAATTTATAGTGTTATGGAAACTAACCATTCAAAACACTAAACCCACAAACGGTGGGTTTTTTGTTGTTGACCTGGCCGTTCGTCTAGTGGTGTAGACCCCGTTGTTTCTTCCTACACCCGGCTGTGTAGGCATTTCAAAAGTTGTACAAAAATCTTTAAGAAATAACCAACAGAGAGTGAAAGGAAAGACACAGTCAAACACAGATTTAGAACTGCAAAACTCAGGAGGTGAAGTCTGGCATTTTTAAGCATTCTAGTATGTATTTATTTTCATGGCCATCGCGAGAACTCTGTGAAAGTCCCGCACAGCTACGAAAAATGTTGACTCCTCTGGCTATCGTCTTCATTGCTCTGTCTTGACTCCATTCTCCGGAATCTCCCTCCCAACTGACTGACCCTCTGCTCTGGACTGCTTCGGGGTCTCACCTTTCTCTTCCTGTCCCGCAGGTTTTCGCGGGAACAGCTCTTTGTGTGATCTTTGCGCCAAAGTAGACAAAGAAAGGTCTTCTGGACACTCTGGCACCGCTTCAAAGATGCCGGACATAAGACCCCCTCCTGGGCTACCCATTCACGAACAAACACAGAGACCCACATACAGTGGCGACTCTAGCCTATTTTTGCTACTCGTGCCCCCCACCCGCACTCTGTCAACTTCAGTTCCCAACCCGTGGTCCGTGGACCCAAAGTAAGTCATCATAGTTGCTATTGCGTGATTCTCCATTGTATAGCACAAATTGACAAACGTACCTTGCATGGTGTTTTTTTTTTGTAAACAATCAAGATACTATATAATTTGTAGTCTTGTTAATACAGTAGATAAGATAATTTTTTTCCTTTCAAAAGTATAGAAGAAAAGAGAAGATGTTCATTACTATGACGAGAAAAATATGTTTATTAGAATAAAGAAACTGATGACAATATACACAGACACAGCTAGTAGTTTCAATTTCGCTTAAAATAAAGATTATTTGTTGAAAATGTATTCAAATAAACAAATTTTAGTTACAGAATGTAATATATGCAACATTCATTAAAGAAATAGAGATCTGTTAGTGAAAAAAAGAATTAAAACACGCCGTTTAACCAACATTTACCATAGCAATGATGATGACGTCGGGACGGCTATAATCTGCTATCCTCTCTCTCTCTCTCTCTCTCTCTCTCTCTCTCTCTCTCTCTCTCTCTCTCTCTCTCTCTCCTCCCTCTTCCCAAGACAGCTGTCAGCAGTCAGCAGTCAGAATGTGCTAAGATTTTTGAGCACGATGTTTGGGTTGGTCTTGCTATTGGCTACAGCCAAAAGCGGATTTCTCTAACATTACTGTTATTATAAGGGTCTAGTCCTCGACACGGATTTGCGCGTGTTCAACATTATAGCCGATTTTATGGGATGTTCAATGAATCTGACGGTGGCCGGACAAAGACCATCCGTTCAAAACAGCATCGTTGTATTATTCCCAGATATATTTATGAACTTTTGGCTACTTAGTTATCGAAACTTGAATAGATACGTAATTTAATTGAGATCAGACTAAGTATGTTTGCTTGAAATTAATGGATGATTTTTAATCCATTTTGAATAACATTGACCGAGTTATTGGTCGTGCCGGGCACGAGTAGCACTAGTCCCATCTCCGCCCCTGCCCACATATATACATCAATATATATATATATATATATACTTATTATCGTGCCACACTACTTTAAACATCCTTTCTGCAATCCCGAGTTAAAAGCAAAACTCTATTATGACAAGACTGACTCGTGTATATGGATGTGCAAGTACGCAGGTACTGACCTTTAAAAATGGAAGCCTGTAACCAAGCACTTGATGCTATTTCCACTTTAATTCAAAGTTTTTTAGCCAAATTACAATTCATTAATACAAATAAAATAATTACCTAATATTATTAAGTATCATCCTTAATTATATTACACTCTGAAAATATATAACCGGAACTGATTTGACCCAGCAGTCAGAGGGAAAACATCTCAACAGCAGCATCTTCAGAGAAATGCCGAACGACCAGAAATCAGCAGCAGCCTTTAAAGGGTTGTCAAACCATCACTCATAAGTAGCTGCAGCAGAATCAGCAACCTCAACAAGGACACGTCCGACTACAATATGTGATCACAACCAACTACATTATGCGATAATATTTAACTACCATATGCGATAACAGTTAATCGTAATCTCTCTACATCAACCGAGAATAAAACTTTTTTTAAAATCTGAAACGCATCTGACTGCGATTGTTTTCGAATTACCCGAGCTTGTCACCCACGGGTTCAAAAACAAGAAAATAGAGGTTAAAGAAAGCCTTGAATGTTGCCGCCTAAGACAGTAGTAAACCGAGAATCTTTGTAGAGTAGGGAAGAGAAAGAAAAGTTATTTAAAAAAGGCGTATAAGAACAAGGGAAAAGGGAGGAGTTCTTCAACAATTAACATAAAAAGTAACTATATTCAAGAGACAAACACTTTTATCCCATCACAAAGAATTTATTTCGAAGGAAATAAATTTAGCACATACTTTACGACTGACATTGCACAAATTTTGCAGTGCATAGTTGAGCAAAAAAACACATTTTATTTAGCAAAAATAAATAAATAAAATAAGATAAAAGGATAGAATTGGATCGAAACATAAAACTTGTACAATTTTTAAAAAAATTTCTACAGAAATACCAATATGGTGTCTGAATTCAAAGTTCTCTTTTTTATCTTCAATCTTCCAATTGGACGTATCGTTTTCTTCCTTGACTTCGAGACAATTCTGAAGGATGGTGTTCTGGGGAATTAAACATTTTTCGTTAAATTTATTCCACTGGCCTTTCTTGAAAAAATGTCTCCCAAGATTTACTCTCGTTGAGTAGGGAGAAGTCGGCAATTTTCTATTTCCTTGTAAAAGAAACCAAATCTTGGCTTCTCTTCTACTGCAAAAACCCATTAACTCTCATTTAGTTTATAGTAAATTTTACACAGTTTCTGGTAGACCAGTGGAGTCTGTGAAAAAGCAGGCCTTGACCCTGCTTTCAACTTTTGTCTGACAGAGAGACTAACAGACTAACCAAAAAACCCACCCAGTCATTTAAATACCCACAAAAGGACAGAAAAGGTCGAACTTTAAAAAAAGCCAATAACATTCAAACTATTTTTAACAGCCGATTTGCTAATTCCAAAAATTGTTGTGTTACTTCTCACTCTTTTCCGGTTAGCGTGAGTTATGCTACCCTAAGACAATATTCGTAGTAGACCTCACCTCAGTCTTCGTTACAACGATTTAGTAAACAACGAGGTGCATACGATAAGTTTCCAGACTTTTTTCGTATGGGCACTTTTATTGATAGTACACACATGAAACTCTAGTCTCCTTCGAAGTAATCTCCTCCGGCTGCAATGCACTTGTTTTACCGTTCCAACAACTTCTGGAAGGCCCAATGAAAGTCTTCTTGTGTGAGCATGTCAATGACCTTCGTCACAGCCTCTTTCATCTCCTCAATTCTCTCATAACGACAGCCTCTAAGCTTAGGGAATAACCAAAAGTCACAGGGAGCAAGGTCTGGACTATAGGGAGGCTGCCAAACTGTCTTGATGCCCATCTTGGTCAAATAGTCTGTGACAAGGATGGACTTGTGGACTGGTGCATTGTCCTGGTGGAAATGCCACTGACCCGATTTGAAGAGTGCTGGCCTCTTCCGACCGAATCTCTTCTTGAACTCCCTTAAAACCTCAACATAATAACTCTAACCCTAACCCTAATCCTTTGGCCAATCAACTTTGGTGTATTGACTTCCTTACTCCTCCCACACCTCTCATCATCCCTCACAGACCCCCTGGCTTCCTTGAATCTCTTCTGCCACTGGAAAAATGATACTCGATTCATGCAAGATGGTCGAAAAGCAGTCTGAAGCATTCCATATGTTTCTGTGGTATTTTTCCCAAGTTTAAAACAGAATTTTATTGCATATCGTTCTTCAAAAGTGTCTGATTGCATTTTTGAAGTTCAGCAGCTGTGACAATCAGCGTTTTGTAGGGTGTATTCCAATTACTGCTGTAGCTGTTCATTTGAACCTGAAATCATAAAAATTGGTCAGTCTTCTCATAAGATGTATAGCAATAAAATAATGAATTTTCAAGAGTCTACAGCAATTTTAAATGCCCATACAAAAAAAAGGCTGGAAACTTATCGTATGCACCTCGTATGTTAGCAGACTATAGTGAGATTGGGATATAATGGTTATCAGGTTCATATCGCAGATCAACGATTACTCGGTTATGAATTCGATCCTTACTGGGTGCCCTATACTTATGGCTGTGCCAGATCAAACCTAAACTCAGTTAAAATCTAATGTTATACCTAGCCCAGTCGGCTGTGGATGTAGAAATCACTGACTGCATCTCTACAAAGGAGTAAGATATATCGAGTGTAAGAAGGTTTTGTTGGTTATTAGTTTCGTAGGTTGTCGTCGTTGTTGTAGGTTGTCAGTCGTTAATTTTGGTTTTATCTGACTCCTTTGTTCTTCTTACTCCATTAACTTATTGGCTTCTTTGTTTGTGGAAGGCTGCAAGAGAATTAATGGTAGGGAAGATACGAAGATACCTTTCAACTCAAAAACTTTATTTCAGGATTTAACGACTAGCCAGTGATTAAAAACATTTTTCTGGGCCAATAGATGTCGTCGTGTTTCCCAGACAAGGTGTTAAAATATATTGGAGTCATTTTCGGTGGGTTAACGAATTTTAAGTTTATAGTATGTCCAGTAGACGTTTTCAAGAGAGGTATGTTGTTCGGTGGTAAAAGTTTGCCTTTCATCGTTTTGTCCAGTGGTATTTTCAATAAGGTATTTTTAGCAGAGGTGACTCGCTCACAGCAGATACAGTCTGTCGTGAAGCGAATAGATGCGAATAGATGCGCTACCTTGCCAGCAACCCAAAGAAATAAGTCCTTTCAATAACAGTGGTATCGGCTGAAATGAGAGCGGATTTCTTTTTCGTGCCAAGAAGCCAATCTTTCAAGCACGCACGAATTTAGCTTCCTGTCTGAGGCCTATTTCTTAAAATTCCTACAGACGTCCCTGTAACGAGTTTACTTGGTATGACATTAAACTGCATCTGATGATGAGGCCTCAGTCCTGGCGCTTTAAGAAATCTGGTGCACCCCATCATGGCCATAACTTCTAGGTTTACTCTTGTTTGGGTTTCATGGGCACCTCGGATGGTGTAATGGTGAGCAAACTAGACTGGCAAACCTACACAAATGAGTTCGAGTCTCATTGGGTGCCCTATTCATATGGCCTTGTGCTATATCTAAGCAAAAAGCTTTGTAAATAACTACTTGTTAGAGTTTCATCTATGAGTTAAATACAACTATTTAATCATTCACAATACTTGAAACCATTTGCTTACAAATTACACTCATATACATCCACATACACATCTTTGTGTGTGTGCGCGTAAACAGGATTTGGCATTAAATAACCCACAGGGGTTGATATAGGATAAAACACGACCAATCATAGCGTTTCGTGCTGTATCATGTTTTAGTGAGCTATGGTGGCAAACAGTGAATTCACTTGCGTGGCCTATAATTCTGGCCTTAAGCCACACCTGAATGAAATTTAGTGAATAACTTGATGATCTGATGGTTGGCAACCTAGTTTTCCTAATGAATTACTCATTGAATTCTATCCTAACTTAAGGCATAACGGTTTTGGCTTTGTGCTATACCTAAGAGAGGCTTATTTTTTGAGAGAGTATGTCATCTTAGTGTAATGGTTAACAAGCTAATCTCGCAGGCTAATTACTACTTAGCACAGCAGAGATGGTAACTAGATAATTTAACACTACCTCTAGTTTGCTTGCAAACCGAACTCACTATTTCTTCCTGAAAGACAGATTGATTTTAACGGCATGTCAACCCGTTTAAGGTTATTTTACACTGAGAGGTTCGGGAATCGCGTTCACTGGACATCTTTGCGTAGTCTTGAAGCGTTTTGGCACATAGCTAAGTGACATCAAATATTCCTGAGATTGGGTTGGTTTCATTTTTAATGGCATCTCAAACTTCGCGGGTTATTTAATGCAGGCCCTTGAAGAAGAACAGTGGTGGTACTATCTAACCCATAGCTGAGGGAATAGCAGGCATTAGTCTGAAAATGAACGTAATAACGCAACTTGAGTTCGAACTCGGCTACTACGAGGTTCCAGTCTAACATGCTAGTCACTACGCTATCAGGACTCCTCCCTCAAGTATTCCTATAAAATACAAATAGTTTGAAGCAGACTCATTTAACCCATTTTTGACTCACAGTATAAAAATTTATTTCAAAGAAAAAAATCAAACCGACCACGTGCAGCACTTGATTTGGCCAGAGTGGAAAAGGGAGAAGTAATCCCAGACAATACGGTACCAAAAAGCTACCTCCTACAATTTGTCAAGAACTACTATTGGGACCCTCAGAACGAATTCGGGGACCAAACTGTTAAGAAAAGAAAAAATAGCCAGCAGAAGGGTTTCATCACTTGTTTCTTGAACAGCCGATTAGTATTTCAAACAGACAAGAAGCTTCTCAAGAAATAAAAGTAAAAATAAACAAAAGTCGACTACTGAAATTCTACCAAGATAAACAACTTAAAGAAAATTTAACCAAGAAATCTACCGAAAATAACATTACAGAAGACTCGAAATTGTGGGGGTTTTATGTTATTTTGGTTATTTCAGTAGATGTGCGTCCGTACTTTACGGGTATTGCTCTCTAAATTGTTTCCACCACAAATACAACACAAAACTTTACAATCGCGGGAAAGAAATGGAATAGAACACAACGAACATTAAACAACAAACAATTTAATTTGCATATAACAGAATATGAAAACAAATAAAATACATGATGTGTAAATGGCCTTTTGGAAAATAAAGTTTGGCAAGAAGAAAATAAATTTGTTTAAAGATGTGTGTATGTTCATGTTAACGGAGTCCGTAAATAAGTCGTTCTTACTTACATTAAGTTCATAGCGGGTTTTATGATTGTGGCGACAGCATGTCGCGTTGATGAAAGAAAGTTTGTCGGGTTTTTCTTTTGAATGTGATTCACGGCCATCTGAAGCTAGGTCATGAACTTTAGTTGATGAAGGAAAGGAATTTGCCGGACACAGTATCGGCTACTGCTTTACTGGCTTAGTGGCTTGTCTTCGTCTGTGTGAATGGCTCCCTAACTCTGTGTTATTTATATCCTTCAGGTGGATCAAAGAATCGTCCTAAAATTTTGGCGCGTAGACATTTATTGACCAATCAGATTTGTATTTTACTATTTTATTTTCGAGCCTAAATATTTTCTGTTAGTTCACTTCCGATCCTATTTTTCTAGAATGTTCTATTCTATGTTTTTAGCTGATTGGTTGAAAAATATAAAAATGTAACTTAAATGCTAATACGGTTTTGAGCCTAAATTTCTAGAATGTTCTTAGGTATGTTTTTATTGCTTATTTTAAGACTAGAAAAAATGTGTATCCCGTAAAATTAAACGAAAACAGAAACATTTCGACAAAACTAAAAAGAAAAGGAAAAAAAAAATTCAAATTCAAAGAACTTTGTTTCCCGGGCACTCTCTCAAAAAAAATTCCCGCAAATTGCACTAAAATTTGCTACACTTTATCTTTTCTATCCCTGTCGTTCTTGTTTCTTTTGTATAAAATTCATTTTTAAAAACTTTATTGCCTGTGTTATATCTTCGAATCAGTATCCGAACTAGAAAGCTGCAGAACTTACCATTTGAACTTACCGTTAGAACTTATCGTTTAAAATTACACGCTAAAGCCTCCTAAAAACATTACCCAATTAAAAACTAAACTTGGCTTTAGTGTCATTCCTATAAATTAAATTTTACTCTAAATTCTTTACATTGCATATTTTATTCTCTCCAAATTCCTATATATAGCAAATTTTATTCTCTCGTAATTTCTTTTAATAGATGGGATCCTAACAGGTTCTACCATTCCAGTTCTGAGTGGACCTGAGAGTAATAGCAATGAAGGAGTACACGATGCTTTCTAAAAATTTATAACAGGAACCAGCCTCACCATCAGATGCAGTTTAGTGTCATACTCAGAACAACCCGTTTTATAGGGATGTCTTACTCCTCGGCAGAGCATACTGCCAGCACATTCTAAACTCTTCAATCGGGCGGTTCCGTCAGAAGCTTAGCTTAGTTGTGACAAAAGGCCATAAATATTATGGATCATCCAATAAGAATCGAAAGGTTAGCTAATCGAGTGCGCTAACTTTTACACTACACAACAGATGCCTTTCTTTTTGAAAAAAAAATCATGTTAGCAAACGAGAAAATAATCATCTACTAAGCATAGCTTAAACGTAGCACAAGGCCAGAAATATGAGTGCCAAGTGAGAATCGAAAAGTTAGCCAGGCTGACTCTCTAACAATTACACCTTTTTAAAAATTAAAAATAAAAAATAACAGCAAATGAGGAAATGTGTTGTTTATTTTGACCGGAACTGTTTTTTAAAATGGACCGGTTAACTACGCATGCGTATAACTCGATTGGAAAAACCCAGTATCAAAATAAAGAAATGGTTTAATTTCCTTGTCAGGATTCGTTTAGTTCTTCAAATTCCTTGTAAAAGTTACAAGGAAGAAGCAAAAATAAGAAATGCTTTAAGAAGTTCTTATTTCGGAGGAATGTTTTTGGGTGAGTAATTAACAAGAAATCATTTTTCTTTCTCTTTGAATTAGACAAAATAGACGCATCGAAAAAATGTGACAACACAAACATCAGAATAATTTATTTAGGTTTTTTTCCCACCTGTTAATTTAATATTTTTAATTATTCCATTACTATTTTTTACAATATTCAAATTTATATTAAAATTTTGATTTGTCCCATTTCGCGGAAATTCCCTTTATTTATATGTATATACGTTCAACATTAACATTTCTTCTCTTATATCAACATTGATTCAAGAATCCGCTAAATAAATTTAAGTTTATTCAAAATTATAAAAAATATACAATATCAAATGACTAAAACTATTTTTTTTAATCCATTTATTTATCGGTTAGAGAAAAAAGAAAACTGAAAATAAAAATCTCCAAGACACGATAATTTACACCTACGAGAAAATTATAGAATTACTTATATATAGAAAGTAGTTGTTGGATTGTGAAAAAAATAATTTAAGAAAAATTTAAAAAAGGGATTAGTCATGTTCCCTTTCCAAAACTGGAAAAAAAATACAATTGGACGATTTTTTAAAAGTATGTTGATAAAATGAAGGAGGCTACTCCCACTTGGAAAAGTTCCCAACGCCCTCATTATTTACAACAAATAATGTTTGATAAACAAAAGATGATGAATTTTTTTGAAATTTAAGAATAGACATCTGCGAAAGTTTCCAATAAAGCCCCTAGTTATCAAATAGAATACACGAGAATCATTTCCACCTGACTATGTAATCAAATTGAGAGTCGTCTCCCATTTAACAGATATATTCCGAAAGACTGTCCATGATAAAAAATGGGAAATTACAAGAAAGTATTAAAAAGTCGTTAATATTTCGGACATGAGATTAATTGGCGCTTGTAGTGTAGGAAATAAAAGGGCGTTCAAAATCCTGGACGAGACTATTAGCACTTCACACTGTGCTAATACCTTTGGGAAAGGCATGAATCCAACTATTTTCCCTCCTGCTATGAGTGAATAGTAGGCCAGACTGAGTTCTTGGTTAGGCAATCCGCCTTAAATAAGGAAAACTCTGAATTCAAACCAGCAATATTCGCTCAAAAATGACCTTATGTCACATCTTACCCGTGGCAGAGGGGTTGGGTAACTGTAAACCTGAAATGAAAATCAACCAGCTTCCCAACGACAAATGTTGACAGAATATAACATTGATAACCGTCTTTAAAATTACCATTTATTCTAAAAGGTATCCATATTTTTGTTACTTTTATCAACAATTTCAGACGACGCGTTCTTCTTTTAAAAAAATTCACGATACTAATTCAAATAAATCGTGAAAAAATGAAACTATATAAAATATTTGATTATATTTATCATCCTTTCATTTTTTAAAGTTCCTCCTCTAATTAAATTTCATTTTATTAATTTCTTTAACTTTTTCACTATATGCTTAGTCATGAATAGGGAAAATATTGGAGGCGGTAGAAAAAGTCCATTAAATAAGTCGTCATTCTGTGCCAAGAACTATTTTATGAAATTATCAGGTGGCATACATATGTGTGTGTAAATTTCTCGAAATTAAGTTAAAAGTTTTCAATTATACAAATCACTGACCGAACCGGTTCACTATTTTTGTGTTTTAGAGCTATGGAAAAAAAAATTTCTTAATTATATATAAAAAAAAATTAAACAATCAAAACTTTAAATCCCAATAATGGAATGTCTATGTTCCAAGAAAGTATCTGTTAATATTTTAATACCAATTTTCTGTTACATGTTTCTAGTGTTGATACATTTCTGACTCCTAAAAATACTTCGTGTTAAAAAAGAAAATACAACTCAAAGAAAAAAAAAAGGAGTGTCTATTGAGGAAGTCTCATGAATTCATTCTGAGCTTAGCTTAGTTGTGGCCCAAGTCCAGAAATATGGATCACCCAATGAGAATCGAACCCTCTAACAATTGTCTGCTCTAGCTTTGTTAACCATTTCACTACATGATGTGCCTAATTCATCCATATATATATATATATATATATATATATATATATATATACGCACAATTATGATTAAAATTTAATGCTAAAAGCATTTTTAATCAGTAAAATCTTTACAGTGCTCGATGTACGAAAATACAGAGCAGTATCACAATATATTTCAAGGACAAAACATAATTTAGCTTCTCGTTGTCAATCTTCAAATCAGCTAGTATACGACATGTGTTAAATATTTGATCAATTGAGGATTGTCACTCTTGAGTCATAAATTTTGATATTGTTTTATCATCTCGTTTTATGCTTGAAATATATATATATATATATATATATATATGGTGGGGACACATTACGTAAAATTATGTTGCCAAAATCGTTGCCATTTATATCAGTGAATTGTTAAAAACAATACTATTAAAAATATTTACAACACACCCTTTTGCTTCAAGAATTAATTTAAACTATCTTCATTTTCACCCAAACCTGGCTATGAGAAAAAATAGGATTACCGATTCACCTATTGATTGATTGTAATGGCATATCAACCTATCTAGGTTTATTTTATGCCTTGAGGTTAGGAAATTGTACTTTTGTATTTAGATTTTTTTGTCAGTTGTTGCTTAATAACTTTAAATAATTTAATAACGAATAACTTTAAACTGATTTATTTGACCTTTAGATAGGATACTAACAGATACTACCACTCCGGATCAAAGTGGACCTGGGAGTAATGGCAACCAAGTGGTACTCCACTATCCCAAGACCTCTAGAATAGCAGATGCAGGATACAGAAAATCAGGTTAGTTTTTGCACCGATCATTGTGTTCTTCTAGTTGATATTTAAAAAAATGCTAAAACAAGAAAAGTTATTTGTATAGAATTCAGATTGATAGGGTTGACCTTTTCTGCTGTAAAGTAATTTTTTTTTCTTTTAGGTTTTAACTATCATTTTCTGAATCATGTTGTACAAAACTTGGTGTGATCTTTCGTTTTAACGGTCGTCAAGAAATAAGGGGAGACTACTCTTAGACGGTTAGGTGTTAGCAAAAATTCACACCTATTTGTTACTTACGAATAACTGATAAAACTATTAAAATTAGTTAATAAATTTAAAAAAAAAATGTAAACATGAACACTCAATGAATGCAATTCCTTAACTTCTTTGTATAAATAACCCTAAACAGGTTGACATGCCATTAAAACCACTTCCCTTGAAAAAGAATTTGTGTTTTCTGTGCTGGCCACCAAAATAGCTTGTGATAAAATATCAAAAGTGATTGCAGTTCCCAAGTTAAAAAATCTGGAAACATAAAAGTATCATAAATCAATAATGCAAGTCCAAAATCAAAAATCCAAGTGGTAGGGCATAAATTCAAATGTTTAAATCAGCAACACAAATTCAAAAAATACAATTTGTAACAGCAAATCACTAATACTAATTCCCTTGCAAGCCAGGTTCCACAGCTATTTATTATACAAAAAGGTGCACAGCAAATTGAGGCCTTGTACCATCCTATCTTTAACTTAACTACGTTTCTTTACTGACCCAGAACATACTATCATATTATCCTGTTCTCCATAGCGTCATATTTATTCTGAAAATCATTAACACTACACTCACAAAAACATACCAAACACTAAACTCATCCCATATTTACATACATTGTGAGGGACGAAGTGATGGCTAAAATTTTTATTTATAAAGAAAGAAATCCCCCAACAAAATGCAAATGAAAAAAAAAAATCAAAGTATATTTAGAATTAAAAATAAACCAACCAAGTTCCAAATTTTGTCAAAAAGCAACAGTCTTTTATGATTGAACATAAACTGTGATTGTTTGTGACGGATAGGGAAGGGTCAGAATTAACATATCTAAATGTCTGTATTAGACTTGCTTAATTCTCTGGAGTTTTCTTTTTCAATACACAACACACAAATTCTTTATCATGTTTTTTAAGGAAAGTATCTATCCATTCCAACCAAAAATTACCACATTTGCTCTCTGTGTTTCATGAAGGTGGTTGCAACACAAAGCCAACCACTTACTAGTAGGTGTCCTACCAGTTTTCCATGTGATGAAAACACTTTGCCTTCAGATCTGATTCGGATCAAATTTTGTTACTGATGTTGCACTAGCTTAACTTGCTCTTTGGAATGCATATCGTCAAAGAATTGGACAGAGAACACATCACAGATTTTGGTGAGGTATATTTCTCTATTTGTTCCTCCATAACAATCATCAAAACTATTTCAATAGATAGAAGGGATGTTATTGCGATTTGAAATTAGTTTAGATTTAATTTTAAAATAGTGGGGTGCAGATTAGTTGGAACCTTTCAGTGCTTAATAAATACTCAGATTTTAAATCATGCTGTTGGTGGGGGTTAAGAATATACTATCCCAGACAGAGGGATAAGACCCCCCCCCCTAAAAAAGAGTTGTCCTGAGTATGACACTAAACTGTATCTGATGGTGAGACTCCTGTTCTAAAGCTTTAGGAAGTATGGAATACCCTTTCATTGCTCCAAGATCCACTGTGAATCATAGTGGTAGTACCTGTTAGGTTCCTATCTATGGGTCAAATAGATCTGTTTAAAAATCATTCATATTTGATTGGAATACTTGATGCCATATAACTGTAAATTATTTGCATTAAGAATAGTTACTTGAAGCTATAATTATTTACTAAAGATTATTATTAATTACTTGAAACCATAGAACTGTGTGTAATCAAATGACTTATCATATAGAAAGAATTACTTGAAACTATGTAGTTATTAGTATTAGATAGGAATACTTGAAACCATACAACTGTGAGCAAATTATCTGTGATATGAATTCTGTACAAAACACTCTTAAGAAATGACTACACAAAAGTCAAAAAATAAATGCATTTCCCTAACCTCCTGGCATAAATTAAACCTAGACAGGTTGTCATCCCCCTCAAAATCAATCACATTTTAAAATTTTACTCAAAATTAAATAGTTAATAAAATTCTTGAAAACTTTTTGAGTGTATTTTTCAGTCCTTCATTGTAATTTAATATAGATTTTATGGAAATGGATGAAATGTTTATTTCTTAATTAAATTTACCATTTTCGGCCTGATTCCAACCAAACTTTCTGAGAGTGTTGAAGTCATGCCTGAAAAAGTTTTAAACTATGTTGGGAGATTTAGCTTAAACTGGGTTTTAGTTGGGATCTTTCTTTCACCCTCTATTCCTTATAATTTCCTGATTATTACTATGAAAAAATTTCTATCTCACAGGGCTTTCTTGATAATCATAAAGAGAGACACTTAAAAACCTCTTGGATGAACTTTTAAGAAAAAATTCATTTTATCACCACTGTCTCCTAGCTTTTTAAAAAAAAAGGTCTAAATAATAAAAATAGATATTCATTCAAAACAGTGATTAATTTTTAGGTGTTTTTGAGATCTGAGATCTCCAAATTCATTCAGTTTTTTTTCCAAAGTGGTGTTATTATTAACGAGCTAGACTACATCATTATAGTAAATGATTTTGAATTCAAGTCACACTCTTCCATTCCCTCTATAAGTTTTCCTACTGGTTATTGGTTAAATTGTACCACTAGTGTTATTCTAGTAAGATGGATTTGACATTAAATAATTTATGAAGATTAATTTGAAATGAAACAAAGAAACCAAAAAAAAAGAACAAAGTCCTTTTATGTCTACTCTGTTCAGTGTAAACATGATATTGATTCATAAACAATAAAAAGTAAATTATCATTTAGATGTGAATTATTTTATAAATTTAAATAACATTGACTGGGTAGGTACTGCTTGCTAATAATAAGTTAGTGACCTTAGTCGAGGGTGACCCGGAGGCTCCCTTTTCAATACCTACTACAACGAGGTGTAAGGGAGGGTGCTACTCCTTTCCCTAGATTGCCCCACTTTACCCTTGATCCTTACCTTATATTGCTGTGTTAAGCGAAGCAACATCAAGTACCATTTTTTAAGTCTTTGGTATGACTCGACCTGAGATTGAACCCCAGTCTCCCATTGGCGAACACTCTACTCATTAATCATCCTAATTTTTAATAAAAGCAACTGTGAATTCTTTTATTTTCAGTAATGATAATTTTACAAATCATATGTAATATGGTTTGTAAAATTAAAATAAATATCAAATTAAAAATAAAATGAATGCTGCTTACAAAATGATTATCCAAAACTTTAATAAAAGTGACTATAAATCTTTTATTTATTCTAATGATCATTTTATAACCCATCTTGTAATACGAATAAATATTTCTAGTTGTTATAAATGTCTTTGTTCTGTTTGGCTAAATTCAAACCACAATTTCCAATGATTCAACATTTTCAAGACAAGACCTGCTTTTTTGAGTCAGTTACTAATGGAATGTGTGATAAAAAGCCATTTAATCTATATCACTACTTAGAAAGATTTTATTTGTCTATCCTCTATTGGTAACCATTTTGATTTAGAGCTATTAAATTTGTTATGCATATTTATTGAACTTTGGTTTTAATGTAAAAAAATTGATTTTTTTTTCTTTGAGAAAATAAACAATAACTTAAGAGAAGTCGTGTTGCTGAAAAATGTTCTGAGTGTATAGACTATAGAATTCTAAATTTTAAAAGAAAATACATAAATTGTTTAACTGAAATAATTATTCACATTTGATGTAAACATTACTAATTAATTTTTATGGGTTGTTTTTCAAGCAGCTATGACATTCACTTTCAGGCTAATACCTTCGAGAATAATTTGAACCCCCTTATCTCCTCAGCTACGAGTCAAATAATAACACTACTCCAACATTAATTAACCCATGAAGGTTGATATACAAAGGAAGTCATTAATCTGTTCTTCAACCAGAAGATGTAGAATAATTACCTAATATTCTTCTTTTGTTAGACCTAACAATTTAGCCAAAAAACAAAACTGTTTAAATTAATAAATCTCTTAAGTGTCACTTCGATTAAAAAATATTTCTGTATAAACTCTATAAAATTGTAACTGCTTTATGTTCATTTTAGATTAACAAAGATTGTAAGATAACCAACAGTAATCCAATTTGGTTTGTGTTACACTGGTTACATATCTATTTACCCAACCCCTCAACACAAGCAGGATACAATATATCCATTTTTTTAAAGCAGACTTTAACAGGTTTGAATTCATAGTTTTCCTTCTCCTAGATCAGTTGCCGTAGATTAAAGAGCTCAGTCTGCCCTACTATTTACCCATTGTTGGATGCATACCTTTCCCAAGGATATTTGCACTATGTGAAATGTAAACAGCCTCAGCCAGGATTTGAACTTGGGTTGCCATATCCATTTCTTGAACTGATAAATGATACTCCACAAGCATATACGGCTCTATCTCAGATATCAAAAACTCTCAGCAATTTGTTGGCTGCAGCTGTAGAATATACTGAATGCAACTCTACAGAGGAGTAAGAACCCTACTCCAACAAGTTTACCTGCTGGCCATGGGTGACCACCCATAATGAATAAGGATGGGATATTGGTGGCTGAACAATAACATGATCTGATAGCTTTCATCTTTGACCTTTACTGGGCTAGATAGGCAGAAAAACCTAATTCAATCAGTCAGCTAGTCGTGCCAAACCCTTGCACCTAGATGATTGTCCTGACCATATTCTTCAAATTGCTCTTGTGCTAAACAAGTACCCAACCCTATTTTATCTTAAAGCTACTAGAAAGCAATGGGTCTGTGTCAATGAGGTAGTAAGGCTTGAAACCATCTAAAGTAATATTAAATAGAATTATTAGTTATTGATAGCAGTACTTGAAACCATTTAACTGTCTGCAAACTAATGAGTTCTGGTTCATTTAAAAATAATGTTACCCTCAAACCATTCAAATCGTGTGTGTAAATTGAATTTGGTATTATAAGTAACCCACAAGGGTTGATATGTCATAAAAGTTGTAATGTGGTGTTGCAACAAAAATGTTCAGCCATGGTTCTTCTTATTGAATAAGTCTTTGAAATTTTTGAATCAGTTTCAGTGTGTGTGTGGTTATATATATATATATATATATATATATATATAGGTTGAGTTGGGCACATCATATGGTATAATGTTTAACAAGCTAGATTAGCAGACCATTGTTAGTTTGATTTTCATTGGGTGACCTATATTTCTGGCCTTGTGCCAAAACTATGTGGCAATGCAATGGCCTCTTGCCAAACACAGAAGTGGTTCTGCCTTCAATCTACTGGATGTTCCACTAGTCAGGAAATTCTTTGGATATCACGAATGATTCACTATCCGCCCATGTGTTTTAAAGATCCAGACAATGAATCAAACCCTAGTCAAAGTTGTTAGTCAGCAAGTAAACAAATGATACTACACAATTAAGGAAGTTTTTTTTTAAAAAGTTGACACGAAGAAACAGAACATGACTGTGTAAAAATAACAATGTTTAGTATATATATATAAAAAAAAAAAATGTTGTTCAAAGTTCTTACATAAGTGACAAGTTTTATCCAGAGACCATCAGTTACTCATATAAAACTTAGTTGTTTCTATTTTTTGCTGTCTATACTCAAGGCAGTCTGGTACTAAGCAATCTTAAGTGACGGTCATGTTGGTTTTTTCACAGCATCATATTTTAGTCGGCTTCCTTCACTTTCTATACTCAAAGCAGTTTGGTACAAGGTCAAGAAAACTCAGACCTTCAGGGAAGCTGTTCTACTAACTTGCTCATCACTTCTCTACTTACTACTGCTTACTACAATTAGTGTTGGACAAAACCTGTGAATTTATGTATATCCTCAACTGGGTTAGAGGCAGTTATGGGTTGACTTGAAAACAAACTGTCAACCTTCTGCCAATTGAATTGTTTGAGAACAGAAAATTCCATCCAAATTCCTAATTCTAAATTTAAATAAAAGGTGCTTTGTACACATGTCAAATAACCTTGAAGTGTCAATACTTTGTTTTCATAATTCCCTTTATCATCAAAATAACTCAGTTTCTACAATTTGCCTTTTCATAAAAACAAAGCATAATTATTTTCTACACTACCCTTGAAAAATCCATTACACTATTACTTATTCATAATGTATTTCTCTATTCTTCTAAAATCCAAATCAATTTCTTTTCCTTCTGGTTAATAAACGCCTTCTGATCGATCTCTGAACCTTCATAGGGTTACAATATATGGATGAGTTTATAAGCAATCCTCTTTAGTTTCCAAAAGATGTCCCAAAAGATCTGTTTTGAATGTCTATTTTCTCTGAAAATCATGAAAATCACATGACAAATGAAGTTACTGAACCCTCATGCCTCATTCTTGATGGCTGAGTTCACCATATATATATATATATATATATATATATATGATGAACAAAAGTGATAAGAAAAATAAGAATATTACTTTTCTGTAGTTTATTTTTTGATGGTTCTCAACACATTTCAATTTTTGGTTATCGTCAGGAGAAAAAGTTTTGTGGAAAAAGGATGACGTTTTTTAAAGTTTTTAGAGGAGTTGATATGCTCTATGAAAAGCAATGTAAAATTTGCTGTTGGTATAACATATCTCTTTGTCTGAAGAAGTCTTGAGAGTAAACCCCAATTTTCAAGAACCAGACATACTGTACAAAATCAAGGTAATGTCTTCTCCCACTTCTTTTCATCTTATCTTCTTATCTAACCTTGTCTGCTTGTCTAGCTGACCAGACTCTCTGATCTTCTATTTGAGTGTTCTTTGGCTTGACTTTGCTTCATTTTTGTGTCCATTTCAGTTTTTAATCAATTGACACAGCTCCATTTATTTCCCTCAAGTTCCATACTGCCACGTAGTTGGAGAATTAGCCATTCCTAACATCAGTCTATTTTCTTTGGTGCCTGCTGCTAATTTTGAATACTCTAACTTGCATGTTCCCACAACTGAACCAACCAATTAGATACTGCTAGAAAGGTCAGCTATGGGTCAAGCTCTATCAATCACAACACTAGTTTTTTTCCATGATTCTTTGAATTAACAAATTACCAGTTAAATTTTTTAATTCAAATATTTACACTACCTTACCAAATGAATAGGCACCCTATTCATTATGTAACAGTAAATAAGTTGACGACCATAGTTGAGAGCAACCAGAAGGCTCCCTTTTCAATAGCTACTACACCGTGGTATAAGGAAGGGTGCTAAAACTCACTCCCCACCTAATTAGTGTCCTGGATATGACACTAAACCATTTGATAGGAAGACTCCAGTTTTGGAGATTTATGGAATGTAGAGGACTCCTTCATTGCCATTGCTTTCAGGTCCACTCTGACCTGGAGTGGTAGTCCCTTTTAGGGTTCCATATATGAGTCATATAGAATTGTTGAATTGGTTACCATACTTGAAATTATTTAACTGTTTACAAACAAGTTACTGATGTTAAAATGAATTATCAATATTATATAGCAAGTCTTGAACCCATTTAACTGTGTGCAAATGAGCTCACTTGAAAATGTTTCCTACAAACTATTTGTTTACAAATTATATTTAATTTATATGTATAAACAAGATTTGCCATTAGATAACCTATATCAGAAAACACAACCAAGCAACCTACAAACATGAAATCATTAATTGAAAAAAGACAAATTGATAAAAAGTTTGAAAACATCTGTGCCATTTTGATTTAATACGAGACTTAATCATGCAACTTGGAACAAACAAAGATATTTGACAACCATAATGACCTCTGCTAACAAGTTACTAACCATAATGACCTAACCTCACAAGTTGTTGCTAATTTGAAAAGCTGCCTGTCTCTTGAAAATAATTGTGAATAAATCAATATAACAAGTCCCAGCTAATTTGAAACACTCTCTAGAAATTTAATTAAAACATCCCACAAGAATGAAGGATACATACATATATGAGACCAACCAAAGACGCTTTGATCAGACAACGTTCTTCAGACTAATAGATATACTACACTAACAGCATGCACACACACACACACACACACACACTCATAGAGAGAGAGAGAGAGAGAAGTGTGTGTGTGTGTGTGTGTATGTATGTATGTGTGTGTGTGTGTGTGTGTGTGTGTATATATGTATATATATATATGTATATATATATATATATATAATTAGGATAGCTTAGACGCAGCCAGTGGTGCTTGGTGACTGTCAGTTTCTTGCCTATGTGAACATTGGACTGTGCTACCATGTGGTGTTTTTCCCTTTATATATTATGTGGAGCATTCTGGGAAGGGCAGTCTAGTTTATACAACATGGCTATATTGTAATGATTTTATTTGTTAGCTTATTTACTCTGTTTGATTTATCATTTTGTGTTGTTGTTGTAGTAATAATGATAATTATTTATTTTATTATTCTTATTTTTATTTATTAGTTTTCAAATGGCTGAGTAGGAATTTGTTTTCATGTCTACATTTAGATATGAATTCTGATCATTTATTATATATAATTGATTCAAAAGAGAATGGTGAGGATAAATTTCTTTCTTTTTCAGTCTTTGGTGTTTGTTTTTTTTTATTCTTTTCAGATTGCATTTCATTAAGAAGCCAATAATGACAGTACCAAGTAAAAGCCATTGCTAAAAACATTTGGGGTAAGTTTAGATTAGGTATTCACTTATCTCTTATCAACTTTTATTTCTTTTTATTTACGTTAATATTTCTCTAATCAACAATTCAGGAGAGCACCCCTCACCCTTTGTTTCATGCTTTGTGAAATTAACATTTTATTGTTCTTTTCTTCCCTATTTCTTCCATTTTCAATCCTTTCCTACCCTATCCAAACTTTCAAATAAGTTTAGTTGTTAGCTGATGCCATATCTTGGAAGTAACCATTTAATTTTTTTTTTTTTTTTGTTGACATTAATTAGTATTTCTAAGATTATATTAAAGACATTTTAAAAAATGTATATATTTATTTAACCCCTCTACAATGAGCAGGAAGTGACACAAGGTCAATTTTTAAATAGCATATAGCTGGTTTGAATTCAGAGTTTTCCTTTTTTTAGACGAGTTGCCTAACCTAGGCTAAAGAATCCAGGCAAACTTCCTATTTACCCATAGCTGAAACACAAAAAAGATGGACTCATGTTTTTCTCAAAGACATGAGTGCTAAGTGAAACTGATGGGAAAGAATAACACAGAAACACAATTCATCTTAAGCGTTAGGACTTTTGTGGTTTTATTCTCTTCATTCACTTTCTGAGGCCACGGAAGTAGATAGAAAAGACTAATGGACACAATGTACATGGTAGATTCTTCATTCTTCTTGGAACTGATTCTTTCCATTACTTTGAGTCATTCCTCATTCAAGTAAATGTTTATCTTCTCCTATTCAGAATACAAAAAGAGAGAGAGTGACTCAAGAAACTTAGTGTTTTATGTTAGGGTTCCCAGAAGACACCACTCCTCCTTCCACCTTAGCTGGGAGGTGGGATAGTGACCTTAGTCAGTTTGGGTTGCTAGATCAAGCTTATCTTATTACACCTATCCCACTGGATGAGATGTTAAACTTTGTCAATTCATCTTTCATCAACTTATCTATTCACAACTCATTATTATTTGCTTACAATGTTACAAAACACTGCCTCTTTTTTTTTCTTTTTTTTTCAAACCATATTCTGCCTCCTTTGCCAGACCATTAAAAGAAGCATGTGATGATACATTAAGTAATGTAGTATAAACTAATTTTATTGATGTCAAGTTGAACAGATTTTCAACATTGTTCTTTGTGGCAAGACACTATCACTTGTTATAAAAATAGAAAAATTAATTCAGATTTCTGTCTTCATTTCTATGCAAGTGAGGCCCATAAAAAGGTGAACAACCCTTGTAGGTCATTACTACTTTTCACTGTTAGCACTTCATAGTGGTTCAAATTTCTACAGCTGGAATTTTGACACAAACCTGGAAATTCCCCATGCAAAAAAAAAAGAAAGAAAAATGTCCTTATATTAGAAAATAAAAAAATCTGCTGATTAGATCTGTAAGTTCTTTCAAAGTTTTTTCCATATTTAATTTCTAACATTTTTTTTTTTTTTTATTGAGCTCCCTTCCCCCCAATATTCTTCCTAATTTTTTTTCTTTTCTTTGTCCTCTTCCCAACATTTTTTTGGGGTTTGTTTGATTTCTTTCTTTCTTTCTTTTTTTTTTCTCTGTATTTTTAGCCACTCACTTCAAAAATCAAAACAGAAATCTGGCATTGCAGGGCTGGGTTGTGGGGGGGGGAGATAGATGGAGTATTTCCTTACATTGTTTGGACTCAAAGTTGCCTTTTGATTTGTGTGTTTGGCAAAAATAACCTTTGAGTGACTATTAGGAAATATTGCCATTCATTGAAGAGACAAATCCATATCCAACTCTAGAAAGAACTGCTTTGTTGCAGTGAAAGATCGTCTGGAAACTAAATGTAGTGAATCTCTTTTCAAGTTCAAAAAGGTTTTATTACCATAATTAGTCATGTAGGATATGTATACTTAACTTTCAGTGATGAAATTTTTGAAAAAGAAACATTTCTGGTTACAATAGGAATTGTCTTTTTGAAATTTGTAACCGCTAAATTTATATCAAATTTAATATTTGTTCAATTTTTGAACTGTATTTGTATTGACTAGTTCACGAAATGTTTTGGAACACGAAATTTATACTGTATTTAGAGCAAAGGCAAGGATGTTTTTCATATGAAAATTTTTCAGTGAAAATAAATTCACAATAGAAGAAAGAAATCATAAACAGTCATCCCATTACTTATTTCTCTGTAGCGGTATAAAATGGAAGTGTTTGTTACACATTGATTAGTTTGGACCATAGATATAACTCGCTTTCAATTATGCTATCCTGAATATGGTGACACATTTCGATGAGAAAAAAAGGCAATACTTAGTATTTATGAACTATACACATCCCTTGCCTTTAGGCTTAAAAATCTGGCGAAAAAACTCAATTATGCTCAAGTAATTATGTTACTTGTTTTATTCTCTCTCAAATTTAGTTGAAGCTATTTTTCTTCGACTGTTAGAGATTTATCGCTATCTCTCTGTATTTCTCTCTCCTCCTGAGGTTCCCAGTATGAGCTGACTTTAAGACTCCAATGGATTCATTTCCTGAGGACTCATTTTGACAATATACCATCTATTATCACAGGGACTTATATTTGGTTTTTGTTTTCTTTCATACAAAATAAATCAAGTCATGCTGAAAGCTCAGATTTTCTTGACTCTCACCATCCATCCCTATCAACTGTCACTCTTGGCAGCCAGTGTCCACAAAGAGCTGATGAATGAGTTTTTGTTGGTTGGCCAACACTGGTGTGTCCATGTGAGGTAGTCCACAGGAGAACTTTGCTTATGAGTTCATCTCTGCTTCTCTAGTAGTGCAAGTCTTGTTCATCTTACATGAATGGTTTGTGAGATGTGAGACAAGTGGCAGTATAGCTGCTGTTTTCTGGGGTGCTCCTTCCAGGATTTACTCAAAACAACATGCAGCATTCTTGTGTAGTTCCTATCTAGCTTTATCTCTAAAAGCATCATTAAAGTCTTGGTGGTGCAGCCATGCAGTAGTACTGACATGGCCACAGGTTGAAAGAATCCTGTTTTATTTTATCTGTGATTAGATTTCCAAATGTGCAATAACCTGTCAGTAGCAGTATATGTCTTTCCTATGTTAACATCACTTTTAGTAGATGAGATATTACTACCTAAGTAGGTGAAATTATCTAAAATAAATAGATATGTACCTTTTTTTTTTTCTTTTTAAATGAATGTAAATTTTTGCTGTTTGGCTAGCACTGGTGTGTCCATGTACTGGAGTCCATAGGTGAACATCGCTTATGAGTTTATTCTTATGTTGCCAGGAGTGCTCTCTTTTTTTTTTCCTAGATGGTTTGTAAGATGGGACGTAAGTGGCCATACAGCTGCTGTTTTGTAGGTTGCTTCTTCCAGGATTTATTTAAAATAGCATGCAGCATTTTTTTGTACATACTATCTAGCTTTTTCCCCAGGTGTTTTGTTAAGAGTCCAAATGGTGCAGCCATATAATATTACTGACATGGTTACAGCAATAAACAATCTAATCAAAGCAATAACAGTATAATTTACTTATTTATATTCTAAATTAAAATAATTTTTTGATTAAATTACATGCATTAAATCAATGTAATTAAATTATTTTATGTAAAATACGCACTGACATTTTAGAATTTTTAGCAACTGATTAAAAATAACAATTTATATAGTTTATCTTATGTCTTAAAACACAAAATTTATACAGCATTTAGGGAAAACACACAGACATGCTCCTCCCCCACCAAAATGCAATTAGCTTGCAACAAAAATAAGCTCCCATTAGGAGAAACAAATTCATAAACACAGACAGACACACACATACGCACATTCTAGTGGATATTGCTGTGTAAAATGTTGGTTTGGATTATAGATGTAACTTAGTTTCAGTGGAGGAAGTCCCCTATGGTGTAATGGCTAAAATACTAGATTGCTGCCCCAAAGGGAGTTTGAACTCTAGTTGTAATTTTACATTCACTTTTGAACTGATACCCTTGGGAAAGGCATGAGCCTCCTTATCCTTCCAGCTATAGGTTAAATAGTATCACTGCCGTTCTTCTACCAGGATGGCATTAAATAACCAATGAAGGTTGATGTGTCATATGACAAAGAAATCAAACTTTATTTTCAATAATTCTGTCCCAAATATGGTGTGACATATATGGCCAGACAAATTTATATAGTTAACATTTTGGTTGAAAAATCTGGAAAAATTGTGCATCTTATACACAAATAAGTACAGTAAAAATACATATTTAAAAATTATTTATTTTGTATTTTAAAAAAAAAAAAAAAATTCGAATATTCAATCAGTGTGACATATTGTGATATCAGATGGCATAATATGAAAATGTATTTCAAGATGAATCAGTTCTGGATCCAAGAGATCAGAATTGACCCCAAATTTAAAAAAAAAAAAAAAAAAAAAAAAAATTATATATATATATATATATATGATCTTATGACCTTCCTTGACTTGTCCCTAATGATCTGAGACATGTTTAGGTTTTCAGTGTCGTAACACCAACAAACTGCACAAATGGCCTTATCACGCTGACGCAGAATTTAGTGGGGAAAGATGCAACTCCTAACAAATCTTATCAATCTATATAACATTTCGCCGTCAAATGTTGATTTGATAGGATGCTATAATGGAGCCTCATGTCAGTGTGGTGGGGGCAATGTGCAAATAAAACCGTAGAGAGGAAGGCTTCGAAACGGTGCACATTCTCTCCTGATGACCCCAAAACAAGCATGGAGTTAAACTGCTTGGTGGAAATGAGAACGGCTGAAGAAGCATTTTCTATCCGTTCACTTTCTGGTGAGTTTCTGTTACTTGGTAAGTAACTTCCTTCCTCTAGATAGTTAATCTTGAAAAAAAAAAAGAAAAAAACATTTATCGGCATACATACACACAAGATGTTTCAGAAAAAATGATATTCTTTCGTCGTCTAATAATTTGATAGTCTTGTTCAAATTATCTTAGATTTTAGCAGCAAGTGTATAAACAACTCAGAATTCTACATTGAATGTTAAAATATCTTTTCTTTTGCAATCAATGATATTTTCTGTATCTGAAAAGACAATATAAAAATTAAACATAGAATTTTGAATTATTTTTATTTTTGGTGTTAAAATTCAAGATCATTTCAATGAAAACTGATCAAATTTTTATATTATGAAATGATATCAATATTTGGTTTGGTTTCTTTGTTTAATGGCATATCAACCTTTGTAGGTTATTTAATACCAAAGCCATTCTCCTAAAAGAACAGTAGTGGTACTATTTAACCCATAGCTGGGAGGATAAGGGGGTTCATACCTTTCCTGAGAGTATTTGCCCAAAAGTGAATGTAATAGCACGACTGGAGTATGAACTCGCTTACTATGATTCCGCAGTCTACCGCTTTAACCATTACATCACAAGGAGCCCCCACCCATATCAATATTTCTGAAATAGCTTTGATGTATATAGGTGTACCATCTCACAAGTAGATAATTTTTTTTTTAAGATAGAAAACTGAATAAAAAAAATACTTCTGAGATATGGTCCATTGTTTTTCAACCCTGAATCATCTACCCAGGTTTGCTGCCACCCCTAACCTGACCCTACCTTTAGCAAAACATTTATTCTCTACCCTACAATTCAATACCTGAAAAACTGTTGGACATTTTTCTGTTCTCCTCTTTTGTTAACCGCTGCAGTTATAGATTTCTTTTCTTTATTTTTAGAAATAAAATGACCCAGAAACCCAAAGATAACTACTTTATCCTCCTTGTACTGAAAACTGGGCAATGGAAAAGTTTCATTGTTCGTATGAAACAAACTATAGACTTGCTGCCTGGCGAATTACTGAAGGGTTCGTCAAATGGTAATATTCTACAGCTGCGTAATCTAAGCGATGAGGATCCTGTTGAAGTACAGTGCAAGAGGCAAGATGTGCATCACTTGAAGATAGCAGAGTTTAAGCTCTTGGTGTCGATTGCATCTTGTGTGGAACGATTGAGTGTTTTTCAAGATAAACAATGGCTCAAAGAAGGAATCGAACTAAAAGAAGAGGAGTCGGTCACGGTTACCATTCGCAACCAAAAAGTTGATGGCAAGATCAAGTACAAAGGCTGCTTATCAGACCAGCAAGGAATAATTTTTGGAATTGAACTGAATGTAAGTATCCGTTGCCAATAATAATGGCTTTGGATGGCAGGAATTGTTTCATTTTGGAATTCTATTCTTTGCCTTTCTAACTGAAAAAATTCAAGCACTACAGCAGCACTTGGTTTTTAGTTCTCGTCAGTCAGTGACTGGATAAAATTTACTTTTTGCACTTTCGGGAACTTTTTGGTTTCATAATTTCTAATGGTATTAATTTTCTTACTTGCATATAAAAATGTAACCTCAATGTAAGGTTTATATATATGTATATATAATATCATAAGAGTGTTGGTCGTCAGTAAATTACTTTGTGGTTATGTGTCGAACCAAGTGCAATATAATACGGACAGTGCTCAATATCTAGGATAGAGCTATGATATTATTAACTGCCTGGTGAATGTTGTTTTATAAACCTAATGAAACCCAAGGTTGCAGAATATTTTCCATGGATTAAATATATATATATATCTAATATATGTTTATTATCATATATATATATATATATATAGAGAGAGAGAGAGAACTGGTAGATTTTGCTAAATCTGACAAGATGATAAAAACAAGTTGGAAAATGTATAAACCAACATGGATTCACCAACGATATTTTGTTGTTCTTTAAATAAAAGATGAAAGAATGAAATATCATTGCTGAATTTGTTATCAGTGTTGGTTTTGTACACTTTTCCACTTATATACACTCGAGAGAAAAGAATCATTCAATAAATAAAGGGAATATTTTTCGAAAAAAACTTTTTTTTTTTTTTTTTTTTTTTAATCACATAAATTTAATTTCTGCATCATTTGGAATTGCAGGAATAATTTTAATCTAGCAAAAAAATTCTTTTGAAGCGATGCAACATGGCAGCAAATTAAATAGTGCTCTTGGCTTAAACAGAGGTCTGTCATGAAATTTATCGTGGATGAGAAATGTAACCCATGTGATGTATATGAAATAGCATGTTTTAGTGAAAAAATGTTTATGGGCAAAATATAGGTATCTCTCTACGAGCCTCAGTCAGTGCATTCTAACTATATGGACTGACCCTCTGGTAGAGAAAAAGTTTCAGACACAGTCCTGTAACTGATGAATATGATATTCCTGAGAAAGTCCAACTACACAAATAATTACCTATTAAAAACACCTCATGCAAAATTCACCTATCTTGTTGAATGACACTCATATATATATATATATATATATATATATATATATGTCAGTAAAATGTAGGTGTATTTATGTTAATTTATGTATATAGAAATGTATATATTTCTGCATAATTTTGTATGTATATATGTACATACATGTAAATATTTATGTATGTGTGTGTGTGGATGTGTAAATATATATATATATATATATATGGGGGGGGTATTGTTGGGAGTACAAAATTTTATTAATGCAACAAACACACCCAAAGTCTTCATCATAATAGAAATTAAAATAATAATAAAATAGGAAAAACTCCCTTTTTTTTCATCCTTATTCTAAATTAATGAAGTATCCTATAGAGTAAGGACAAGAGGATTTTATATATATATATATATATATATATATATATATATACTTCTTTAAGAAAAAACAACTAAACCGTTTTTCTTAAAGAATTTATTGCTCTGTATTATTGGTACATTGAGCTCTTTACGAGGAAAATTTTAAATATTCATTCATAAATAGTATCTTGTCCTGATGGAATTCCTCCCAACTCCAGTTTCACTGGACCAAGAATACTAATATATGGATATGTATGTATGTGTGTTTAATATATATGTGTATTGAATATATAGATATATATATATATATATATATATATATATATATATATATGTATTTGTATGTGTGTGTTCAATATGTATATATGTATGTGTGTGTTCAATATGTGTGTATATATATATATGTGTGTGTGTGTTTAATATGTATATGTGTGTGT